>JARJDZ010001909.1:0-57101 GCA_030264555.1 Aleochara sp. GC000083
AGATATTGATGAAAATGTGAAAAGAGAACTAATTCGTTTCGAATGACCTTGATTCCCCCATTCCACAAAAAAGAGTGGAGTAATAATTGGTTTAACCCTTTAACGAAGGAATGCAGCGATGAATAGAATATTGATATAGTAACAAGTAAACAGTTGCAAAGTAAACAACGAACAATGGGATCGGAATGCGAGGAATGCAACCGCAGCGCACTGCACGAGGGTCGAATATAATAGAAAGAATAAATAACAGCTGCGTTATTTCACATAATGTATTGCTATAGGAAATGTTTTTTCATATATCTCAAGAACTATTTGACCGATTTTGATGATTCAAAAAGCATTTTAAAGGGTATGATTTAAGCTTTGACTTAAACAATCTGTTTTTGCGTGGTAATTATAAAAAACAAATTGTATTTCGTATAAACACCCCTGTTGATGTTTTCACTTCTATCGTGTGATGTTAAGCACACACCGTGTATTTTTATTTGTTGCTCGTTTTGATATTTATTTTTATTTGAACAGTTTTTATGCGGATATCAACCTCTTCGGGCTTCAGGCACATTTCCGTTTTATTTATTGGGGGTTGAATTTATTGTTCCAGGTATCAATTAAAATTTTATTTATTAAGGAGAATTTAGACATTAAATTTAGGGTAACCTGTTTTATTTTTACATAAACCTACCTTGTAAACATGTCAATTGTATCAAAGAAAATAATTTATTTTGTTACTTATAGTCATGTTCATATGAATTTGATGGAATTGTTTTTAAGATAGTTTCGTTCGATTATGAAATTACCAAATGAAACTATTGAACTGAATTAGTAGAAATTGGAAGCCTAAAAATTGCAAATTTCCATAATTTTCCATAAATAGAGGATAACGTTAACCAATAAACTTGTAATTGGAAAAAAAGTCTATGTATTTTTATGCTAATACATATAATTACACAATTTCCATTTGTAATTCAAAACGTATCAGTTAAATTTGAAAGAAATGTAATTATGATTTTTAAATGAAATTTTGAAGCTAATGAAGGAATGTAAAACTTGTGAATTTTATAAATTGAATGATAATTTTTGCTGCATTAACAATGACAATATTCTGATATTAGATAGGAATAATTAATTTTAGAAGAGATCAATTCTGAATTTCATTTAAGGCATTCCCAATTACTTTTGTCTAATTTCAAATAGATTTAATCGTTATATATATAGTTATGATTATATTTACCGCATCTGACTTTCAATTGTTGCTAACTGTATCTATAACCATTCTGTATTACATGTCGTTTTACAATAAATCCAGTTTGGATAACTACATTTTACTAATCTTAATTGCATTTATATTTTCTGAAGTAGTACAAAATAAACATCGATAGAAAAATGATAAAGATATATTTTTAATCTTCTTTTCAACGCTAAAATAATTATTTAAAATATCACTGGAATAACTTTCTCACTGGAATAACAATTATTTTAATTGGCAATTTCAATGATTTTAATTTGTTGCTTCAATTATTTGCCAGTTTCTATAACAAAACAGGACAGGAATTTGCTAAATGTTGAATTACCAAAACGAACCATCTTGTAAATTTCGATTGTTTCTTGGGTGATATAACAAAATATATTTCCAATCTCTACCAAAATCAAATCAGAATTGAAAATTCGTATTTTGAAATTTTTACTTTGAACGCCAATTTTGCCATATTCATGAGATGATAACCGCTTTCGATTTGGCACTTTGAAGCGCTTCGGAAGCGCTTCAAAAGTCGTTGTCAAATAAATAAATACAAATATCTTTTGATTTGCCTGAAAGAATTTGAAAGCAATGCACTAGAACAGCTTTGGAAACCATCCTACTTACACCTAACTGGTCTCACATAAAAATTAAAGCAGTTTGATTCCTTGAGTGCTTCAGTGAGAAGCAGTTGAGAAGCAGTTATTGTCAAATCGAAAGCGGCTTATATTTCCGTTAATATGTGAAAAAAGGCAAATGAAAAAATGTAAACGAGCTATTAAGTATTAAGTTGACAATGTCACAACAGATCATTTACAGAGCGAAATGAATGATAACAATGGTACACTGATCAGTAAATATCATCTTATTATCTGTGATACAACTAATATCATTAATCTAAGATATTAATTACATACTCATTAGAAAATTTAAAGATGGATGATTATTTTTCTCTTAAATATAGTCGATAGATTCTACAACATGGAATTCAATTAATATTAATTAATATTTCTGGCTGTAAATTCTCTTTATTTAATTAAATTTGAATTAATCAAATCATATTTTACGCAAAATTAAATTACCTTCACACCTGTTCAACCAGCAAGTTAATAAACCAAAAACTAATAAAAAATTCCTACTAAAATGTCACGAAAAAATTCGATTCGATCTTCGAATATGAATAGAAACAAAATTATCATTTCAATAAATTACATTAAATTAAATCACATAACGGCAGCTGCTGTTGCCGGTAATCAATGTAAAGAATTTCGTGTAAACCTAACAAGCCAATTGTGCGAGATAAACGATGTGAAAATTTAGGAAAGCCATCGGATTAGTTGAAATTTATTGGTCTTATTCAACCGAACAGCTCCTCGTGTATAAAGATATCATTTTATCTGCGGATTATTCAAATTTTATTTCTTAATTGCTATATTAGCCTACGCACGAAATTTCCGCCTCTTCTTTCTTAGTCTTCCTCCCAGCAATTCGAACATGCATCTTCCTTTTTTCATTCTTTGCGTGCTTTTTTGTCATTCTTTGCTTGCATTCGTTGGAACCTTATTATCTAGTTTCAGCGTCTTACGGTCGTATGTAAAGATTAAATGCAAACGAACTCTAATAAAATTGTAAATAAGCGTGGAAGAGTTGCGCGCTATCATAAGAAATGAACGATGACCGGTCGCGTAGTGAAGATACCTCAAGTTCTTCGCCGCAAAGCACCGAAACCCAAGCACAGGTAAGGAGAAATTAACTTATCTTACAGTTAACTTCAGCCTGCTCGTTTATATCATCAGAACTAGGATCTAACAAGTAGAAAAACATCTATGAAGATTTCTTGAGGAAGTCTTCAAAATTCTCGCATTTGAAATGGTTGCAACAAATTTTTCCAAATGGTATCTTAACTATATCAACTCGGGATATTATAAAATCGGTGTAATACAAATATTTTTGGGACATTCGGTGGATGAATGGATGCATCCAACGAGGAGGAAAATTAATATTCACCGCATTTATGAAGCATTTTTCATGCCTTACCGGAATCCATTTTAAGCACCTAATTAGCTCATTAGCGGCCTCTGTGTGCGTTTCTGTATATGCCTAGGTACCAGCCATGATATTAGAAAATTCATTAATTTATCCGTACTTTCCTGCCAACTTTTCCTTCCTCGGGACTTCTCCACTGAGAGAAGATATGGCAGAGAAAAGGAAATAAAAACACGGAAGAAATACGTTATATTACGTTGGTCGGTAGGTAGACTCCTATTATGGAGATTAAATTCATTTGAGAGAATTTTATTTCTCATTAATCCACCTTTTAATTTATTTGTTTACTTTTTAACTTTAACGATAAATTAAGTGAGTTTATATTTGAACTAAACTAATTGCCCAGTTTTCTATTATGACTTCATATTTTCTAATAGCATTTTTAAAGCAATCAGCAAAAGCTTAAGCAGTAAATATCAGATTTGAATGCATAACTTGAATTACTCAATGAAAAGTACATGAAAAATTTATCTTTATTAAAGTCTATCAATCACGACCAGAAACAACTGTTCCTAAATTTGCATGGCATTGCATTGCAATCAACCCAATAAACAAGTCGTTAAGAACAATCGAAAGAACATGAAACGAATAAGAAAGAGCTAGCTGGAACAAAACTTAACATACACGACCACCAGACGAAAGCAGCCGAAGAAGCAAAACCGAAGAAGAGGACATTTAATGCTGTAATTGTCCAATAATTCTTCAATAGTCTTCAAAACAATGCCAATTCGAATGGTCGGCAACAAGACTCTTTTGGGAGATCCATTCACCATGGTAATCTTCTTGGACTTGTTGGAAACGTTGAAGACTATTGTCATGTGCCAACGAGTATAGTCGAGGAAGAAGTGGACAAAAGGGTATTCCGAGTTACAAATATAGTTTCAAAAACGTATTGTGTACATTTTCGCATTGAATTCGCAAATCGTAAGACCCAGGAGAAAGAAGAGCCCTCTTTGAACGCACTAATCCATTCATTCTTTCATCGGAGCGTGAATGATCCAACGAGTTTAATCCTGTTACAAATTCTCGCCCAACTCTTTTTCCTGCTCTTCTAACTCTAATCTGTTTATGTCACCATGGGAGACCATTCCATCAAGTTCACCATCAAATCCCGACAATTTCAATTCCATCTTATCGATCTTTCCTTTGATTCGAGCCTACGCAAAAGTTTTTCTCATTCCATTGGAATATTGTTCTAATACCACAACTTCCTCTTGGTTGGTGAAGAAATTTTATTGTCGATGCTGCAGCCGAAGAAAAATCGACCACGCTCCAGCATTCTGCCATGCGGCACGAAGAAATATGCAACGTCTGAACGTGCTGAATCTGCAACAACTTATTATTTTCACACGCCGGGCTTAATCCCATCGCCGAAGAAGTGGGCGAAGAAGTTGCAAGTGAAAAAGTTTGCGGCGCGTTCCGTGCACTCAAGCGCAACAAGAATCTTCTTCTTCTTCAGCTGGAGGCGCCCATAAGACGCGCGTCTTATATTTGTTCGATGCCCCGATTTAGTTTCATTCACTTTTTCCTTTACCCCCAAATGCTGGGTATTTAGACAGAATTCAGCCGGGTTAAGCTCGGCTGGTTATTTTATTTGATAAGAGATTCAATTTCCTTCCACGTTCTTGGCTGGACACAATGCAGGAAAGAATTGACGTTGAAACGAAATCATATGCTCTGACATTAGCTGCACGCGATATTCGACAAGAAGTAAGCCAGGATTTAGGGCACTCGTCGCATGCCACCTCAAACCCAACGAACTTCCTTCCTTCCCATTTTCCCTCTAGTTTTACCTTGTTATATTGAAGATAATTGACTTTGCATTAGACCATTTCCGGTTTAATAGCACCAAGATACTTTACAGGTTGAAATTTAGCACAAAATATTTCGACATTAGATTTCTTGCTATTAAAGATACAAATTAGAACACCCAGTAGATGTTATCAGAGATATTATAATACTGTGTAGTGAGACATGTATAAATGTCAATGAAACAAGAAAATTGCTATGCAATCAGGAAGTGTATGGATGTCGGTAAATTAGAGCTCTGTTATTTCTTTCCTCGTCGTTCTATTATTACTGAGTAGGTGTATGCATGCAGGGCCCAAATAGAAATTAAACTTCACAAACGACATGGAAACAAAGTAGTAGTCGAATGGGGCCGTTTTCTATTTGTAATTATTTTCAATTTTCAGCGCGCACCGCTCGTAATCGAGAAGGAATCGCCCTATAATTACAACCGAAAGTTACGGATCAAGAAATTATGTAAATGCCTGCACGATGCACAACAAATTTCAATTGACAATGATGAATGTCGAGCACGCACGGATGTGAATATGTTACAAATTTTGACGAGAACTCTTCAATTATGATGTAATTACCAAAAGAAATTAAATTTAATTTCCAAGTTTTACGAGAAATTATAATTTTATAACGTTTGATCTACAAGTTAGAAACTATTTAGTCGTTAAATTCAAAAATTACAGATTTCTAAAAAATATGTCATTTTCTAAGGTTTTCTCTGGAACCGGTTTCACAAGATTCCCAAATGTTTTGTCACTGTAGGTTCCAAAGTATCTGACTTATCAGAATACCAAATTGTACAAGAAATTGATAATCAAATTATCTTCTAATTTGTTATAATTTTCTATGATAAATATTACTGTTGCTGTGATATTGCTATTGGGAAGATTGTATACCGACAAGTGATGTAATTTGAAAAATTTGATAAAATTTCCTCGACTGAAATACAAATGACATGGACAAAGTTACAACCAACACTTTCATGAGGCCCTCTAGCAAAACTTTGACGTACATAAAATTAAACCGAAGAAGAAAACAACGAAATTTCGTAAATTGCTCCACGAAATAATAAAGAACACGAAAACATCTTGTTAGTCTGATGCAATTTTTTCCTTTATTCTTGGCCTCACTCCGCAGCCTCTCGGGCACTTCTTCGACTGCCAGTCCATTTGCAATGCAGGATTGCAAGAAATCTTCGAGTCAGAATCGCAGATATGAAATCGCTGGCACGTTTCACAACGCGTCGAAAAAAGACTCCAAGAGACTTCATTCAACTTCGTAGATGAACAAACGGAGGAAGGCAGCAACAACAACAACGAAACAATAAAAAATATGAGAGCAAATAGACGAATTTAGTACGTAGGTAGAAAGATAGCAACGTTTGCTCAACGAGGCACAAGAAAGTTGCTTGATCTTAACAATGCATCGCAAAGTTTCGTTACAATTTACTTGTCCAATGTTTGTTTGTATGTAATGAAACTTTTTGGTGACGAGCTTTTCTCCATATCAAACGAGGCGAAAAAGCCAATCTTTGAATTCATACATGATACATCCTCAAAACAGCACTGAAAAGAAAGATGGACTATCAACAGCCATGTAACCACATCATCAAATCCACAATTCATAAGAATTTACGATTCGACTCATTAAACTCGAGTAAAATTAAATTTAGAATTTAGCGACTCCAGAATTTCTTTGAGCTGTAACTTCCGAATTTGTGGCGCTAATTAATGGTGAAATAATTGCGATGCTGTTGACGCGTCTGGAACACCGTTTGCGGGTATATTGTTAATAAATAACAATTATAATCGGGCGCTTTGCGCGCGCTCGTAAATGATGCGCTTAATGTCAGCTCGATGAAGTTGTTTTCGGGCTCGTATCTTCGCCTCCTCTTCGCCACTGTTCTTCGGCTTCCATTCGGTTCGTGTAGTCAATGGGTATAATGCTTTCGAAGAGATTAAACTAGTCCAGCAGCAGCTCGTTGGCCTGCGCGTACAGTAAATCAAAAATAACGATTCGACATAAAGTTAGCATTTTATTGGAACATTTACGTCGAGTCAACGCTCATATTTTATATACGCATCCATCTTGTTTGTCCCCCATGGTCGTCGTGGTGATGGTGGTGTTGTTGGCCGTCGGGGGCGGCAGCGGTGGCAACGTCCAGACGCTCATATCAGGACGACGGGACACAAAGGATTGGTGGCAATTTGTTTCGGATGGCGACATTAAAAAACTACCTTTATCTTTATTTGGATTATTTTTATGACTTCTCACTATGTCTCTATTTTTTATTGAGTCCTATATGTGAATGTATATTGGGTAGTTACATTGTTATCAGGTAGTCTCAGACATTTGCCATTGCGTTAAATAGAACTTATTTTGCGTTTTGTCCGTATCGAGACTTGTTTCTTTTGCGAAGGATTTTTTACTGTAGTTCTCAAATTTTTTGACTTATCCGGATAAAATTTGGACAGAAAATAGGAAATTATATTATCTTTGATATGGTTTATAATTCGTTCTAAAATCCCCGAGGAAAAATATTAGTTTGCTTTTCAAAGTTACCTAACAAATTCTGAGCTTCAAATTTTGTGATTTTTTAGTTTATTAGAGGATTACCTGTACATTATCTGTACACTATATGAAAACTGATGATAAAAGTCGTGATAAAATCTACTCACATGTAAATACTCATTTCAAATAATGACAATATTGATGCCTCAATCAAAAATGAAATTTTTTATTTATAGTTCATTTCTTATAATTAAAGTTTTTATTGACACATTTTTAGAAGCACTTTATTCAGACATGTTTCAGCAAGTAAAAACCAGCTCGCGTGTATAATATATATTGTTGTTATTTGTTCGGTTGATATTCATGTCGACAGGCGTTGTTAAACCCTCATTTTTGCGCGTGTTTTTCATCGTTATTGTTCATGTTTCTTCCGATACAAGTCCACGCCAACCTTTCGCGTTGTTTATTTTTTACGATCGTTGCCGCCCCCAGTTATGGGTCTAATAAAAAATGATATCCGGCTGTGAACGTGCCGCCACCAAATCCGCACATACGCACACCCATGACCGGCCTCCGACTTAAGAAGTTAAACCGTTGAGTTATGATATCAACGTGCGCCAAAGATCCTTGCAAGAATCAACTGTAATCAGGACCAAACCAGGACGAAGATTTGCGACGATTTGGGGGTGTCAGAAATTTGATGGTTGTTATCAAAGATTGGACGCCACAGCCATCCGAAGGAAATTTAATGATTTAATTAAATACTGTCCAAGAAGGAGCTCAAAGAAATTGATCCGTAGTTGATCAGGAAGCTGTTATCCGATGGAAATATTTCCTCCTTCTTTCACCGAGACCGGGGTGAAGAAAAAAGAACGTCGGGAAAAACATCACATAAATATCAAAAGTTATTGGTTATTGGAAACGAAACAGGAAGAACCGGATGTGGGAAGGAGTTGGCTGGGTGCTCGATGGGATCGAACATTGCCTTCTTTTTTCCAAGAGCATCGTGTGCAGACTTGCCAGCCGCCGAATGAATGGGCTTATCATCAGTTATTGAGCATCTTTCAGCAATGAGATGAACTTCATTTCATATCCGAGCAAGCGTTGCGAATCTGGCAGCGAAATGAAACTTTGGCGATCATTCCAAGAAGGACGATTCTCAATTCCACCGGCAGGAAGCAAAACGAACAGGAAAAATGCCCCGATGAAAAAATGTAAACGTAAGAAAGTGCTCACATGCCGTACTAGTCTCTTCGACGTCTTCTTCCCGCGCCCGGTAACAAACTGCTTCGCTGGTAGTGCATTTATGTAGTGGAATTTCCTAAATGAAGATGCCTTATTCAAAGCCAATATCTTTGATCCCTTTCGATCCGAAAGATAACGCTATTACATATTCACCGAGGCGACGTCCTTCTTCGACCCCGACGAGAAAATCTCTACAATGCGATAGTAAAAAATCCCCGAATCGAGTCAGACCTCGGGAAGGTATAAAAGTAAATCCATTTAAAAGAGCGCTCGCTCAGTTGATTCAAACCGAATACAAAGACGCTGGATTTGATCGCGTGGAACGATCTTCAAAGACACCTTTATTGTCATTTAATTGAGAGTGTCAAACTGTACCTGCCCCCATGAACGACTTCTCCGACTCCAATTGTCATCAATTCAAATAAACTTTGAGGACTTTCATTTCGATTTTGATTTCGCCCAGACTAATCCCTTACGAGGGTCGAAGCTTATTCAGGTAAGATGTGTGCTTAAATAATTCCCAACAGCTGCTTCACTGAAGCCTATATTTTCTTCCCGCACCCAAACTTGGGGTTGCTGGAAAAAAAAAAAACTTCAAAAGGCACACACGAAAAGATGCTGTAAATTTTTCTATGCGTGGACACTTCTGCACTGAACCCTTCCATCAAGTAAGGGATGTGAACACAAAAGTTTTCATCGGCTTGAACTTTGATGATTTCCTTCAGATAACAACTCATTCATTCCTTGCTTCGTTTGCCTTCCTTGGTCGAGTTTTCAGCCCAAAGAATTGGCAAGTCTGCTGTGATTTTTTCATCGTTGGACTGTTCAGCGTCGACGAGAAAACGAAAAAGTTTTTAACTGAATGATTTATCGGCTACCTGTGAGTGCGAAACAGTCGCCTACCTTTTTTTTTTCTTGGTCTGCGCTATTGGAATTTGGGAATTTGATTGCCTCGTAGATTGCAGAAAAACACATGTTTGGATGCGCCCCAGAACACGGACGAAATAAAATTTGATAGCATCGAGCATGAATGTATAGTGTCGAATATATGAGGAATGACAAAAAAGTGTCTTTTATTGCGTAGAGAAAATCGGTCGAAAAGTCTTCGATTCCCATGATGTCGATTGCCGTTATGATTTTATTCTATTGTTCCACACAAAGAAATTGTTTTTTTTTTTAGATTTTTGTCCACTTTTGGGACCTTCTAGTAGTTTCTTCGACAAAAACAGTTTTATGACGACAATTTAACTTGTTTTTCAAAAACAGTAATTGCTGTTAATTACAACAACATATTAAATTGAGAAGTGCATTTTTATGTTATAAAGTTTCGATCGGTTTTAAAGTAATAGAATTTTAGAATTAATGAATTTCTTGCATTAATTTTCTTTCTGGAGTTCTAAACCGACTTCCTATACTTCAGAGGATCATTCCCAAAGGTTTCAATTGGCCGAAAATCACTAAAATGTCATCAAACTTTCTGGTCATTGTTCTGCTTCTAGGGCAAAATAAAAGAAACAAGTTTAATGGAAAGAACCCGATTTAGGAAGTTTTTCAGTTCAACTTCTACTTTATTAAGTGCCAGAAATGGTCGATAAAGAAAAACACCTGCTCTTTCAATGTCCAAATGCTTTTAAAAAATTCGGCAAGAGCCCCGCCAAGTTGAAGGGCCATTTTTGGTGGCCTCAAAGTCTTTTGTAATATTAAACACGATGATAATATAAGGGTTTGATGATTCATTTCAATGTCCAATATGCATTCTTTAAACGCTTTTAATATATTTAGCCGCTCAAACAAGTGAATAATTCGGAGACTCCAACGGCCGAATGAAACAGTAACCTTTCAATTCTTTGGATCACTTATTTTCAAACTCTTTCGTCCATAGCATCCACTTTAAACAACTTGGCGTTTAACTTATTAATGGATTTATGAAGTTCGCCCTTTCCTTGCCAGAGAAGGAAAAGGTAAGGCAAAGAAGAAACTACCAGGAAGCAACGAAAATTGAAATTTAAATTAATATATATATACCGTTCGACCATGTTGGCTCATGTTGGTAGAAGGTATTCAAATATTTAGTTATTTATCACGAAGGAATATTCAATCGGCTGGAACGAGTTTTGAGCGAGAGAGGAAAGTTGTTAATTGAAGATCACAGCGCTTCGATTGAATATAGATAAAGCACCGAATGCAGCATAGGACGAGATGATGTAGATGATGATGAAAAGTTAACATATATCTGCAGATGCATCGTTAATATTAGTTTGTAAATTAGAACGCTCTTCAAGTTCGTGCACAACCGAAATCGAATCGAGCCGAAATCTTCATGCAGCAAACTTCCAAACTAATCGTTGAACCGCAGGGGTGCTACTCAGACAGTGTGTCGAAGATTTTACATTCTGAGTGGTGCATTCTGAAGAACTTGTTGGATGGCTAATGGAAAGAACGGCTATTTGATTATTAAATGTTTACATTTTAAATATGTGCGGAAAATCATCCTTAATTTCTAATTTAATTGGTCTAAGTCTTAAAAGAAGTCAGTCAACCTGGATTCACTTTACCCAAAATTGAGAAGAAATTTTAACTATTCTTGACGAAACACAAATGTTTACAATTAGTAGGAAATGCCGTTTTAATCGTCCAAATTGGCACAGTAGTTCCGATGATATTGAATTTGTCGAATTCTCAAAAGGAGTTAGTCGACCGGGACTCAACATTCACCTGATTTTACCTTAATTTCAACTCTTATAAATTGCCATTTTGAATATCCAAATCTGGTCAGTGTTCCGGATAAATTAATTTCGGGGAATCAACTTTATTCCTCATATTTCATGAGTATAAAAAATATTGTTAAACCTGATGATGAATGATCACAAAGAATCATTTAATTTTCGTTACTGCAAATCAAATGACGAATATTTTCGGCATGTTTCCATAAAACATGGACGCGAAAACAATAACGTACTAATAAGTTCTAATTTGGAATCTGTGCAGAAGAAGCTTTTTGAAGAAGCGTTTCTGGTTTGATATAAGGCGCGTTTAATTAACGAAAATTTCGTCTTATTGTGTCGAGATGATGTCGAGACTTGTAATCTTCATATTATCATTGGATGAGCGTACGAGGACGACGACGACGAAGATCTAAAGAGGAGGGAAGGAAGTGAAATCAAGGAAATGACAGAGGCAAAGCATTCGCTGTGGAAGGACACCAACGATACACGCAATTTTGCAAACAAAATTTAATTAAAACGACTTGGAAGTCTAATGAATGATTCAACCGAGAAGTTTATGAAATATTTGTTGAAAGGAGTATTCTATACATTTGCAAATGTTGTCCGCTTTTTTGGGTTAAGTTAGGAAAGACAGATATTTTTAAATTATTTATTTTTTTCGAATTAAAACTCAATTTGTTTGGTGAATCAAAAATAATGGAATTGGAAATCAGAACTGTATAGAATAGGTTGAAATAAAATAAAATAAAATATTGGACCTCGTAAATTGTTGTGCAATAATAATCAGCAAATAAAACTATATTCTCAACGAATAAATGGAAGAATCAGTAAACTAAACAAATATTCAGTTTTCAATTTATTTTATGTAATATCAATTTGTTTTTTGTTTGTTCGAATATAATAGTAAATAATGATGTAGGTCGAATTTTCAACAATTTTTATTTATTTTGTATATTATGTAACTCAAAATTATGTAAATCCAAAATTGCCTCGAATTTAAATGACAGCATTACTGTTAAATTTTTATCAATGAATAGTGCGAAAATGAAATTTGTTAGGCACAAAAATTTGAATCGAATTTCACTGAATTATTTGTATTATATGATAAATTACTATGAACAACTAATTTAGTTTAAAGAATTAGCAAAACGAAAAATCCAAGCAGCAACATAACAAGTGGAAATTTTGCATCGCTAATTACATTCCGACTAATTTAATACGTGAATGTATCGCCTTCTGCTGCTGCCTTTGACTCACGGCAAATGCAGCGGAATTGATGCAAATGCAGCAGTGGTGAGCAAAAGACTACATCACCTGAAGGTAAATTCGCATGCAATTTTCTTCCTTTTCGTTCATCCGCCCGTTCGTTCATTCTGGCGTGTTCGTTTCGCTTCGAAGCGACTTTCTGTTTGGTTTGCCTGCTCCAGGTTTGCTTATGCAAGGCACCCAAGGTACGAGCCATGTAAATGCAGTCTGCTGTACTTCTTTGCACATTTGCTCCACTCGACCTGCATTGCAATACCCCACAAACTACCTAGTTTCTCTAGTAAGGACTACCTTGATTCTATACAGTCTGTACATTTTCAAGAGCTCCCATAGACCATAATCTACATGCGAAACGAATGAGATAAGGAGGAGTTTAATCCACTCAAAGTTAGTATGAGAGGGCACGAGATGTGACTTGTCATCAGTGTCCAATTAGAGAGTTATATACGGCCATAGAGTGCCTCACTGTATATTTTGCAGTCTACGTAAGGCAAATATATTATAGGCATCATTCGTCGATGTGGAATAATTAAGTGCTAATTACACCATGTATTATTAATCTAGTTTGTTTATTTTAATCACACATCAAAATTTCGTTCACAATTCAAAAGTTGATTTTTTGACGCCAAAAATTTCTATTTAATTGCTATGAATTTAATACTTCTCCCTGTATTTAAATTACTACAAGATTAGTCATTAACCAAGGAAGGTTTTCATGAGCCTGATCAACATTGATAATATTCATTGCAAATAAGTCATGATTTATTCGTGAAGCAACTTTTTAATTTTTGCAACTGAAAACTTCTTCAATTTTGTATGACGAAGGTACTGCTTTTATCTATCATCACCATAATTATAACCCTCAATAGTCACACTTTAAAGTGAAATAAAAATTGTTTTGGAAAAAATTATATCGAGATGATGTGCCTTTTTTATCGCTTTATTCGTGGCTGCCCTGTAGGTAGAAAAGGCGCAAACAAATAAGTAAAGTATGAAACTGAGTATTGCAGGCAAGTTTCGCCAATTATATATCTACGCTTCGCCGACAGTTGATTGCATTTCCATTCGTAATGAAGACAAATTAGCGTATTAAAACTTGAGGCTAGTGGTGAGATTTATTAGGATTTCATATATCCTCGTCGTCATCATCATCGTCGTCGTTGTCGTCGTGGTGCATCGGGCACAATCATGCACATTCAGAGGATTTCTTGTTGCTTGATTACTCATTTTACTCATTTTAATTTATCTTGCACCAGGCAATTTGTGTGCATGCTAGCAAAAATAATTTCAAGTGATTTGCAAGTTGCAAAAAATTATTTCAGGTTTGGATGCTTCCAAAGGCATTTTCAAATATAGAAGTAACCTTTTTTCGAACTCCTAAGTTATATACATTCGACTCTTATTCAATAAATTATAATTGAAAAACTTTTGTGCAGAAATCTTAAAATTTACGCTTGAGTATTTTTCTGTCAAATTAATTTTGTGAATACAAATTGCATTTTATATTGCTTCAATGAAATAATTCTATCAGCAATCGTCCAAATCATGACAGGCACCCATAAAATATGCAGGAACATCAGCAGACAATGCGCTATAAATATTTGAGAATATTAACTCAGTTATTTATTGCGTCTGAACGCATTCTGCACGCCAACATTTTTTATTTGGCGCAAAAAGAAAGCAAACTCGTCGCAAGCATGCAAAGCAGAAGCAACAGACAGGACGCAAATGAAATTGAACGCATCTCAAGTAGTGCAACTACGCAAACCGACAACACAAGACAACAAAAAGCAAGTAAGTACTGAACTCGAGAGAGCTCGAGAAAGAATGGCTTTCGGACATTCACATAATAGACGAACTGCATCTTTCATTCTTCGTTGTACGCACCACGAACATAGGAGTAGAAATCAAGCAAAATGCCATCAGACACATAAATGGCACTCGTCGCAAATCTGGAGTCTTGTTCAGCAGCGAATATTGCAACATACCAACAGCTTCAAGTTACCTTATTGCCACTTTGTTCCCATCAAGACATCGATGTCGCCGAAGGAATTTCCAATTTGTAAATTTAATCACACGAAGAGAAAAATTTCTGTCTTTAATTTGATAAATAAGAATTGCTAATACTTTGAAATGATAGTCAATAAAAATCGGATTAGCAATCTCTTTGTGATGCTCTCGTTGTCCTTGTAAATTTAAGACCAATAATAGTTGTTGGATTGAATTGGCTCGTGATTTATTTCATTTGCGTGCCCTGATTCATCTGCTACGTATTAAATTGTAAAAATACAAACATTAATTAATTTCGCTTTTCGCCGTCGTGCAGACTGACTCGTTCGAGCGAATGGCGAAAAAATGCGAAGGAAACAGACGCGAAATAAAAGAACTAGAGTACGGTCTCAAGGATGATGAAAGATAAATGAGTGAACTCGCAATAAATGAATAAATAAATCTTGTTTACTGTAAACATGTATCGTTATTGATTTATTTTATCGATTTATTGCATGCGTTTTTTTCTTCATTATCAGATGCTAATTCCAAAAGTAAATTTGCTCTCATTTGAATAGCATGCAAGCATGCAATTTTATTTGTTAGCCAATACCTGTTCGTAATAAATGCAAAATTTTTTAATTTTTCGCTGTGAAAATGAACTCGAGAAAATTGCAAAAAATAATGATCTCTACACTCTAACAACCCAATACTAAATTAAAATACAATTCAAAAGCTTAAATAATTTTGGAAATATAGATAGTATAATAAATCCTGCTTGGTATTCCAATCAGTCTCATCTTTTTCAAAATTAATTGTTAGCAAGATTTTGACACAAATTGAAATTGAATTTCGTTTTCCAATAATAGCAATTTTCTTAACGTCAAATAAATAAAAACTTCATTAACTGCCACATTATTTTAACGACTTTCACAAATTGAGATAATTCAAACAACTTCATATGCACAAATGGGAATATGTCTGAACAAAAAAATCACAATCGAAGGCAGCTAGCAATTTATTGAGGCACTAATGGGAGAAGAAGTGCGCCCAAAGCATGGACGAATGGACCAGGAAGTCATCGCCAACAAAACGCAAAGTTATTAACACCTATTTCGCACTTAATCAACGTTTTGCCTTTCTTCCTTTCATTGCAGCATCGGCCGTCTTCGCGAACGAGTATAATTATCGAAACACACGTTGGAGAGCTACGTGTGCGCGTGCGCCGAGCGCTCGTACGTGATTACTTAAGAGAGGTGGGTTTGGTGCGCACATGCGCGAGTGCATCACGTCTCGCATCCGAGCGGATTATGCGCCAGCCGAAGAATCGAAAGATTGAAATGAATTTCACGTGCGTTAAGCGCACATTACCGTAATTAGTGGGCCGGTTGGCGCACGAAATTTAATAGCAAATTGATTTTTAATTGCGCAAACAAGCCATACACGCATTCCACTCGCTAAAGGTAAAATACGCCAATTAAACAACCCATTGCTACATAGAAGAACATCGCAGCAGAAGTCTTCTTGGGGACAGCAAAAACTTGGTAGAAAACTTGCAGTTGGGTTGAAAGTGAGTCAACTTCTTGTAGCTACTTCGACTTCGAGTGGACTGAGAGATGTCTCCCCAAAGAGTCGTTCTCTCGCAGGGAAACTATTATTTTGCATCTTTACAACTGCAGTCAGTTCTTCATCATTACTCCTCGGGTCAGTCAGATGGTATGGTGGCAAATTCAGCGAAGACAAAGAGCTGAAATGATGGAGATTGAGGACTAATATTTAGTTTAAATAGTACTTTCTAATTAACTATCTTCATCGTGATAAATCCAACGCATCGTTTCTAGTGCGTTAATGTGTAATAAGTGCTCAAGAAGAACAACAACAAGCAGACTATTGAGGAGACTCACCGATGTAGTACATGTGCTAGGCATATAAGGAAACTTGCACACCAGTGGCTATCGTTATCATTGTGCAAAATTGTGCATTACCATATAAAGCAAGCCGATAACATACCTTTCTTAGTTTATTTATAAATAGAAATAACTTGTTCGGCGATTTTCTACGCTTGCCTCTGGTCTTCTTAGTGTAAACGATGTGCTTGTGATTTAAATACTTTGGATTTGATTAAATCAGGTTGAAACTGACCTAAAACAGAGAATTAATGTTAGTTTTTGTCGATGTTGATTCTTTCTAGGGAGATAATTACCTTTAAACGATGGCAAAGTTTCCATTTGCCCAAGAAGTCCATTTTGAGAGTATGACGAGATTTCCAACCATCTAGGACATGGTTGTAAACAAATTTTATGGTTAGCTTCATATTCAATCATATTAAAAAATCCATTTTCGCATTTTAATATAAACTGATTGCTACCTTCAATCCTTTCATTTATTTTGCGTTTTTAAATTTTTTTAGAATTATTAATGAAAGCGAAAAATAAAATATAATAATATATATTAGCAAATTTTTCTTCTTATCAATTATTTATTGTGAAATAATTCACAACAATGGTAATTTCAAATATTCAAGGTTGAAGAAGAACAACATTTAGTAGCAAAAAGCCAGACTTAACAAGAACGAAAGGCAAAACAAATTTCCACTTTCCCTTAAATAAAGTGGTTTCCCCATAGTGAATTGCGATATAATTCCAATCTAAACAATTCGCCAAACACTCAAGCATATCTTCCCATTCTTAGGAAGAACGTTGCTCCTTCTTGTCGTCCTTGTAGAGAAATTAAGCGTGAGCGAATTTTGTTTGACCATAAAAAAACAAACCTATTGGTTTGCACAACACATAGCAAAACGCAAGACGAAAAAGAAATAAAGAGAAAACGCAGAAAAGGCAATAAGCGACGCTGACGTTAAGTGGGTTATTAAAATGAGAAATAATGCGTATGCAGGTCCTCTCATCGAAATGATGTCCTTTCTGCCACCACCGCTGCCATCGCGGCCGTTCCTATCGCCATCATTGCTGCCACCCCCGTATACGAATACGTACCATACCTATTTAATGAAGAGCACGCTCGTAATGGAAATGGCAAACAGACGTCTCGAATATGCGCAATTCGCAAATGTATGCTGATTTATTTCCGAATTAATATTCGCGAATGCTGGCGGCGCGCGTACAAAAAAATATATTTATTATTTTTTTTTATTTTTGCGCATTTTTATTGGATGCACAAAATGAGAAAAAGTTGTTTCGAATAAGATGCAAACATTTTTAATGGGCCGGAAAGCTATAAAGGGATGAAATTCCTAATAAAGACGGAAGGTGGTTATATTTTTTTATGTGGGATTTATATTTTTCGCGAAAAATGTACAAAAGGTATTTGAATTTTCAGTGGTGGTACTAAAAATTAGGGTCGTAAAACGTCTGAAGTTTTGGATGCACTTCTCCTCAAAATAATTTTAAACTGATTTTTGCGGCAATGCATTCAGACTTAAGGTATCTAGAAGCCTGGTATAAATGCAAAGAGATTCAGAAATTTTTTTGAAAAAGTGCGAAAAATATCAAGACTGATCACTTGATAATTTTGTTAAAATGTTCAAATAGCTATAACTCAGCTCAAACTGATAATTTAGTGGCTTAAAAGCCTGGTGTAATAGCCAAGAAATCATGATAATTTCCGGAAAAAGTGCAAGATATAATTAAGACCACTTGCTAATTTTGTCAAAATGTTCAAATTGCAATAACTCAGCTGAAAGTGATAATTTTAAGCTGATTTTTACGGTTATGCAATCAGTATGAAGTGGTTTAATAGCCTAATGTAACTACCAAGAGATCCTGAAATTTTCTGGAAAGAGTGCAAAAATTTTTTAAGAAAAATCAGTTGATAATTTTGTCAAAATGTTCAAATGGCAATAAGTCAGGTGAAAATGATAATTTTAAGCTGATTTTTACGGTTATGCAATCAGCATTAAGTGGTTCAATAGCTTAGTATATCTGCCAANTAATTTTGTCAAATTGTTCGAATCGCAATAACGTAGCTGAAAATGCTAATTTTAAGCTGATTTTTACGGTTATGCAATCAGAGTTAAGTGGTTCAATGGCTTAGTATAACTGTCAAGAGGTCCTGAAATTTTCCTGAAAAAGTGCATAAATTTTTTAAGGCTAATCACTTGATAATTTTGTCAAATTGTTCAAATTGCAATAACTCTGGTGAAAATAATAATTTTAAACTGAGTTTTACGGTTATGCGTTCAGAATTAAGTGGGTTTTACAACAGCCAAGAGATCCTGAATTTTTCTGGAAAAAGTGCAAAAATTTTTTAAGAATAATCACTTGATAATTGTGTCAAAATGTTCAAATGGCAATAACTCAGGTGAAAATGATAATTTTAAGCTGATTTTTACGGTTATGCAATCAGAATTAAGTGGTTCAATAGCTTAGTATAACTGCCAAGAGATGCTAAAATTTTTCTGAAAAAGTGCAACAAAATATTTAGACTGACCACTTGAGAGTTTTTCAGAATGTTCAAACAGCAATAGCTTAGCTGAAAATAATAATTTTAAGCTGATTTTTACGGTAATGCATTCAGAATTAAGCGGTTTAAAAGCCTAGTATAAATTTCAAGAGATCCTGAAATTTTCCTGAAAAAGTGCAAAATTTTTTGATAATTTTGATAATTTTGTCAACTTTTCCAGGTAGCAAAAACTGCTGAATATCCATTCGCGAAATATTGCGGATATGCATTCAGGATTAAGTGGTCTAAATGCCAAGTACATACGTCATGAGATTCTGAAACTTGCATGTGCAAAAACATATATACACTAAGAGGGAGGAAAGAAATTGTCACGGATTACCAAATTTACCCAATCAAATTTTATTGACCCTGCAGATACATCCGGATAAAAGTTATAGCGATTTGAAAATTTAGTACAATCTGCATATGAATATATCAGAGAAAAGCTACATTTTTGCGATTTCTACAGTTTTTACTTCTTCACCTGCCTCTTTACGTTTGATTACCTTTTGGCAATTTGGCATAATATCCTTTATTCGACGCTCTCCGGAAGTCGCTTGCCTCATTTTTCTTTTTAACTCGTTTTGTCAGTTGCCTCTTTGGTTTTTGTGTTAATCACTTTGCACATGGGTATTTTCGGTGGTATCATAAAACGCGTTTCCAACTCGTTCTCGTTACCCTTTCATATACGCCGCTTTTGCGCCTTGTTTCTTTTTACGAGGACGAGCAAAAAAGAGGACAACACCAAAATCGACGAGATGCATCTACACCTACAAATGTACCTTCGTGCGTGAGGGAGAGAGACAGGATGTGCCTGAAATCGCTTTTTAACGTTTTTAATGAACGTTATTAAAAACACTCGCTCTCGCACATTATAAACTGTCATAAAAGTCATGATCATATGCAGATAACTAGCTGGAATACAACGATAAATGTTATTACATATGGACGTGCAGGCGTTGCAGGAGCCCGTAGAAATCAAGCTGTATTTTATTCGATGACCAAAGGGGAACGCTAGAGGGAATTCACAAACGAGCTCAGCTTTTTAATTCTAGATTGATGGAATTAATAATTAATAACCGAAGCGTTATTGTTTGATATCAGTGTGTTGTGAAAATTGATTAAAATCATCAGTTATCATAACCCGTTCACATCTTTAAAGCCTTGGGGTGATTCTACGGATAGTGGTTTGTGGTAGGGCATCCCTTGCAAGATAGCGGCACCTTAAGACATCAAAATCAAGTTTGATTTCCCATTCACTCTCAACTGAAGTTCTAGTCAAAGGAAAAACAACAAAACGACCAAAACAATTTTTGCTCGCAGACTTTGGCAATAGGACACGACTCGTTCTTCCCGCTAAAGAAATGAATTTGCCACAAGACTTTGACGCATATCAGCGTCATTCTCCAAAGCATGCTTTTGCAAATTGCTGTGAAATTACATAATTCCACCGCGCTCACCTTCAATGAATGCCCTTCCATCATCCAGAAAACAACACGGCTTCTTATTGATATCTATACTCGTGTCAAATTATAATTCAATTGTATTGTGCCAAACTGATCATCATAGGTCACTGTGATCTTCAATTTTTTCAACATCAGCTGAATTTCATAGCAGCAGGAAACTCAAGGGTGTTGACTAACATTTAAAGAAATTCATTATAAAAATGCGTTCGTATTATTCAATGCAGCTTATTAAATGTGAATTCAGGTAAATTTATTGCCCAACAACAGAAGATATAAGAATTTTTTGGGAAAATACAATCCGTTTATTTGTTGGAGTTGGTCTCGATCAGACAATACTTTATCTTAATGAAGCTTCAATCAGGAATCGGAAATTTCAAATGAACCGAAGGACCTCATCTAACTTTAACATTGTCTCATCTCGTTCCATAACTTCGCCGGAACTGTTACTTCAACTACAACCAAGAACTATGATCCTGGCGTCCAGCAGCACCAGCAGTCTGATTACAGTCTTTGGTCTAGACGCGAGTCCAACAGACGCACAGAAAATGAAAAGATCAATAGAATGGTGGGCAAGATGCTTCTCCGCTGCAATCGAGGAGCATCAACAGCTCCCGGCTCCGTGGGGTGTGTGTGTGTGTACGCTGGAAGATGAAGAGACCGAAAGAGATAAAGCTGACATTGTAGGAAATTGATGACGTTCTGGAAGTTAAGGATTATCAAGATCAAGCGCTGAATGAGGAGCACTTTTTTGTTTCCAATTCCACAACTCTTCCTTAGCCCCCTCTAGTCCAGAGGACAGAATCCCATCCTGAGCCTGGGAATCGTCGAGTCAAGTGGACGTTTTATTTCTGATTAGAAAAATTTTATTTCTGATCATATAATACTCGACTCTACAATCCGAATGTTATTTAAGCGGAGTCATAACAAAGTCGAGCGGTTCGAGTTTATTTCTTCATACGGTCTGCAGCCGAGGGGATCTGCCAGTGAAGTCGTAGTGGGTTAGTGGAGGCACATAAAAGGATTCTTCGGTTGGCAGCAAAGTGCTCACCCACCACCACCACCAGCATGATGAGGACGCGTCCTGAGTGTCCCGAGTGTGGCAATGGCGTAAGGCAAGCGAAGAGTTCCAGTTACAAGACACTTTGTTAAGACAAGAACTGACTGACGCTTTGTGGGAATACTCACTCCTCTCAACCTGCTCCTCCTTCCTGTCCTCATCCTGGACGCCCTTTTTGAGCGTTGGTAGCCTGTGACGCGCCGTCACATCCTTCTGCTCGCCCACCTCCGCAGGTGCAGTTTCGTCGAGTCCTCGGCTTTATTTTCAAGCGGAAAGCTTTACGATCCCTTCAAGAGGTTACCTTTTACTCGCTGCGTTAGTGATCCTTGTCTAGGTGGGTTACTTCGAAGGGCTCGCGTGGAGCAAATACCGCACCCGAAATGTCTGGAGGGGATGGGCGAGGTGTTGCTTGCGTGAACAATAAAAAAATACACCTACACACACGTGGGACACATATGGTAGGGGTGGGGTCAGGAAGACGGGAAGAAGGCCACGAACAAGAGGAAGCGGAACGGGTCGGTATTAAGTGCGGGTTTTATGTACGCGGATTTTTACAGCGCGAGACGACCGCTTGCCTTATTATTCTTATGGAAATTTCATGAGTGCGGACATGGGGCATTTCCGGCCGACTTTTAGCACATGCGAGATTTACATACGGGTTATTTATTGATAACAAATCTTTGGGAAACAAAGAACAAAAATTGGGATTTTGTTTTCATTTCAAATTGCTATATCTCTGTAACTAAATGAGATGGAAAAATAATTTTAACTAATTCCTTGTTCTTAAATTTCATAGGGTTTAACATTCTGAGTAAACAATAACAATAATCACAGTAAATTAATCGATGCTCCTCGAATCTGCTTAGTTGCTTATGAAGTCGATCTATTGAACAAATTTCTTGTGTTTTACAAATCAACTATATTATTCCATCAATATAAAATTTTGCAATAACTTATCAAAAATATGAATTTAAAATTATTACATATCAAAATCTTACCACTTTTGACATCTTCAAATAAAAAAAACGAAAACCGTGCGTGAATTAATGAAGCAATTATAATAAAACCAGCATCCTCTGATCCACATTTCGATAACAAAAAAATGCAAAAACCACCTTTTCAAAGTGTTTTATTACACCGGTTTACGACCAAAAAACAAGCAACATACAACCGAACAAGTTTACTCAAATAAAGCAAATTCCAACACCTTGCGCACTTGAGCACTTGTCTGCCTTCAGTGCGCTCATAAAAATTAACACGAACACCAGCGACTGATGCGACGCGATGTAAATGAAGAAGACGCGTCTGATGGACACCGATACGACAATGATTGCAACTTGAATCACCACATTCGCAACTAGCTTGCAGCAAAGAGCAGCGCGTAATGAGTAGTAGTGCGCATCGCAACTCTAAGTGAATATCATTGCATCGCATGCGCTGTCTAATTATAAGCGGCCGAGCTGCCTACACACATTAAGTGCAAACAGAGAGAGAGAGAGAGAGGGAGGGTGAGCGAAAGAGATGCATATTAAGCGAATAACCGTCGGGTTTATAACATAATTCCCTTTATAGAAATGATTATCGGGCCGCATCCACAGTGCGCATTTAGCTCGTAGTGTGCGTTTGTTCGAGGCGTACTGGCCGAGTAATACTAATTAGATGTGTACATTTAATCCGGCTCGTTAATTCTGATAAATATGGGAATGGACCGGATCGTACGTACATGCATTTCTCGGCGCAATGAGAACCTTTATAGGGCTGTTCGAATTATGCTTGTTAAGTTTTGTTTTGTTGCTTTTTAGAGTGCGAGTGCACTTGTGTCACTTTAGCAAGGTGTTTAAACATGTCATAACAATCTACTTTCTGAATGTGTATGATATAAAATAAACACCCTGTAAATAGATTTAGTGTCCAGTTTTCCTATTGATTTTTTAATGAAGCAACTTTATATCTGAACTTTTCTCTTGAAATTCATCGAAAATTTGTGACATACTGTATATTTTTGCGATTAGCAGCAAAGGGGAAATCGAGCAACAGAAAGCGAAAACTGGTATATTATACGGACGTTGATTGGTATTTTGTATCCGGTGAAGCGTGACGAAATATGCTTGAGCTTCAAATTGCATAAAAAACGTAATTTTTCTTTCTTTTTAATTTTTTTTCTTCGTAATTTAAGAATCGCAAAAACTTTAGTAGATGAAATTATGGAAATGTGTAATTTTGGTTCCGGACTATATTCTTAACAACGAACCTGATATTTTATAAGTTGGCCAAGTAGCAATCAGAAATGAATTGAGCATTGGCAAGAAACGATTGAAATTTGGTTGGACCTCATTATATAGGATTTAAGCCTAAAATCAATGACTTATCACCACACGGCCCAGACTTATAGCATTTTAAAAAACTTGGAATTTCTGGACCTTAAGTTTTGGTAGACAACAATAACTAACGCAATAAATTATCACGCTTTATCAACTTCCATACGTAAGTATGTTAGTGGAATAGCGTATTCACTATACCAGCAGTCATTTACGCCCGTGAGGATTATGTAAATTCGGCATTATCTTTTGTGACGCCCCCGCCTTGCTCACACCCACCCATGCACACTAAGCCTACCTAGTCCTCACTACATACTAAACTACTTGTGATAGCGATGAAGAGCGTCAGTGAGCGGCGGCTGCGAGTTGCTTCTGTTTGCGGTAAGACGAAAGTTTATAAACTGGCATCTCGGCTGCCCCCGAACGAAGGCACCAAAACCAAACAGCAACACGCTTCTTCGCCTTCGCCGAAACACTTTCCGCGAGTTCGCGACCAAACAACGCCTTCCGAAAACTTGCACACATGGCCCTCCTGAGAACCGGCCGCCCACGATGGCGGCGGTGGCGGCGAAGAAGTCGCACATAATTCTCCCGCAATTATAATTACACCGACTTAATCAAGATTTATATTAAGCCTGGGCTTCCGCGCAAGAACCAGCCGAAACGCCTTGAAATATTGGGCGCTCTTGGCCCACAGTGGGCCCCACGCTTCTTGCGCCGCCCCACAGAGATCTACGAAGTTTATCTGCGCATTTATTATCGCACATGCATGGCTGGCCCATCTGAGGAGAAACACGTGTAATTCCCTAGACTTGGGAGATGTCTGAAGGGGGCAGCCCCTTTGGTTTCTTTGTCTCGGAAGGTTGGGCATTGTCTCGTCTTTGCCGCCTCGACGATTAATTAGTCGACATTATTTCTCGATATTTATTATCGTTCGACCGATCAAGCGCTTCGTTAGCTATGCTAATCGCTGCTCTTGTCATGGTTCTTTTTTGGACCTGCTTCAGGGTTCTGGGTCATTTCTCCAAGATTGCAGCCTAGTTACATAGACAAATGATTCCTTCATGCTACCATTGGGACAGTGCAGGTTTTATTACCAATAATGAACGGCAATGAAATCCGTATCGTTTTGTCCCGTCGAACAAACTTAATTAAAATCCCAATGGGGCAGAAGCTGCAGAAGCGTCCATCGGTAAGAGGACCAGCATCGTCAACTTCATGGTGCAAGATGAAGCGACTCATTCGACTTGCATCTACAGGGTGTCTTCCAAAGGGCTCAACTCTGTGAGTCTATGTTCCCGGGTGGATCCAAGAATTTCTGGGCAGGTGTGGGGAGGAAGGCGAAGATTTATTTGCGGGGAAGTCGAATTCGTTGTTGGGACACATGAAATACGTTCCGATGTTGTCGACACACTTGAAGTGCTACCTAAAGGAATTTTGATTAACGAAAATCCAATAAGGCGATTCGTTTTACGTTCGAACTCCTCAAGAAATGTAGAAACGCGCGTAGTGCTCAAGAGTCGCGGTAGTGTTGATAGTAGACGGATGCAGTAGACCTCGAAGAAGAAGGAGAAGAAGAAGAGGTGAAGTAGTTTAAGGCATGTATAGTGCTGAAGAGATGATATGTAATTGCGAGCCGCGCGCTTTATTGGAATCTCTCTCTTCTTCTTCCCCTTAGGATTCTAGTTGTTCGTCACCTTGATCAAATCAATCTGTCCCAAACCTGGAACAGTAAATTCTGGGCAAAATTTGACTCTGGAATCACTCCATAGTCTGTATAATTAAAGGAAGGAATTGA
Organism: Aleochara sp. GC000083; assembly: GCA_030264555.1. NCBI lineage: Eukaryota > Metazoa > Arthropoda > Insecta > Coleoptera > Staphylinidae > Aleochara > Aleochara sp. GC000083. The sequence continues at coordinate 25,921 of JARJDZ010001909.1, forward strand.
TGTGTGGAATGTACATATCAGAAACGAAATTATCTTGTCAACGACTTACCTTCGATCAGACGAGAGCTGGGTCTCATTATGCCATCACATCGATCTCTTCTGTAGGAACGCTGAGGCGAAGAAGCAGCATGCAGACTACACTCGCACGCATTCATGTCGAGGTGTCCGTCAAACTTCAGCGCAAACAATTGTTTACTTAAATACAACGGACTGCTACAGCGAGAACAATTCAACGGATCTGACACAGCCGAGAGCATTGTGATCCCAACGACGACCGTGATGATGATGGCGCTGATGATGATGGCGGACGTATCACATCACACATCGGATGGCCTGATAGTTGTTTCAGCCTGCACCGAGTGAATGATACCCGAATAATAATAATGTTGCACCATACGGGTGATTTACACATTTTATTGTCAGCGTTTTATGCGTTTCACTGCACAGTGAGCCGAATGACTGACGGAACGAAGAATGGCTGCGACCGTTCAGGTCTAGTCTGATAAATTTTATTGCTCTGAGTGACGTCGAATTGTTGAATAGATTGACATGAAACGTCTCAAAGCAAAAAATATTATATTTGATGTAGTTTTATACGAAGCAACTTGGTATTCAACTATTTGAATATTGTAGGCAATTGAAACTACTGCGGAAGAGCTTAGAATTCTAGAAGGTTTCTTCATTGTATTCAACACATTTGAGCATAACTTTGGTAACGGTGATTGTATAGCTTTGGGTCTAAGACAATGTTAAACATATATTCAGTGAACTGTTTGAACCGCAAGAAACTGAAATTTTGCAGAAGGTACCTACATTTTGAATTAGGAGTATGCTTGTTATCTTCAGCCTTGTAGATCCAGTTTCAGTTCTGTATGTGCACCTTCAGAAATTATAATCTGCTCTTCTTCCTAGCTGCAATTTTCCTGCTAACAGAAGAACTGAAGACTACGTTGGACTTTCAAAATGATAAAGCAGACTTAAAGCCTCCAATCGAATACTAAAAAGTTGGTGGCTATAAGAAGTACAAAATGAAATCATTCTGCTTACTTTTGCATTTCCTTCATTAACACCTCAGATGTTGATCAAATAACTCGCAACTTTTCGGTCACCAAATCAAAACGCACTTAACAAATACCTTTCCAGAAATCCTTCACACAGACTGCAATTAAACTCGCACAATAGAATGATTTCGGATGCCATTGCCAAACAATTAAAGTCATTACGAGCCCGAAACAAAAGAATATAAAAAGCGTTTTTCTCCTTTTGCTGTTCGCCCAAAAAGCAACCGAACCTTGGCATTTGCGCTCGTTTACAAAACGCGGAATTTTAAACAGCTTGCTAAACAATTGCTAAAACATGCAAGAAACAATGCCGAACGCATCGCCATCGACGATGCGAATGCACCACCAAACCCGACATTGCTGACAAGCGAACAACACGTGAAGGCTTCGCCTTCGTCGTCGTCGTCGTTTTGCCGAATGTGTTAACGTTGACACAATGCGCTCGATGTGTCTGCAGGAGACCTGTTCAATGTTCGTCAGGATCAAAGGCGAGCAAATACATGCGAGCGACAAGTCACTCATTGCACGCGATTTTTGCTCCTCCACTTCTTCGTTTTTCTTCTGCTGATGCTGCTTTCGCTTTGTGAACGCGACAACTGCATGAATGCCATGCGAAGAGTTCCGGAAAGCGATTTTATTGCGTTGATGTACGTGCTTGCATTTTGCAAGCGCAACGATTCGAACGGCGTTAATTAACGTGATGATGTGATCGTTGCATTCACTTCTTCAGCTCGTTGGAAAGACGCGCTCCAAGTATACGTTTTTTATTAGATTAACACTAAGAAATATTAATTAATTGGAACTGGCATAGTTGTTTAATAAATGTCTGATTCCACGAATGTTTCGCATTGAAATACCTCAACGTTGGTGAAGTGAGTTTAGGATCTCATGAAATTCATATGACGGACGACCAAATGAAGACACCTCGAGAATTCTGGAAATATTAGTTGTAATTTGACATGAAACATCTTTGATTTTCATTATTGCCACTGAAGATTTCATATTTTTCAAGCATCCCATCTTTCCAGCCTTAAAACATCTAGATCCTAGGACATTTCTTCGAAGGAGGAAGCACTAAATGCGATCTATAAAGCATAGTTTACGTTCAACTATAACGAACGACGTTGTTATTACGACGCGAAAGAATTGAGGAATGTTTTTTATGTACGCTCATATAACAACGAATCAAGCCGAAGACGTAGGAGGAACAACGATCTCTGACGCAATCCGTATAAAATCTTACGGCAGCCATTCAGCCGCCACTTACTCCTTTCTTCATGTTTACAACGTTCGCTGTTATCTCTCGCAAATATGACGTTGCTAAACGGCAGCCCGAAAACTGCGATATTTCTTCGCGTATTTATCTGAAATATTCACATTGTGATATGACTACTCTGAGCATCGTAAACAATCTTCCTGGTATTTCCTTCACGTATGTGTCTGTGTTTCATCAACACATCGAGACTGTAAGTGCAGCTACTCAAAGAGTGGAAGCAATTTCCCGAAACTAGGATTTCAACCGTCTACCAGAGAAATTCCTAAGATTTCCTCCGTTAAATTGCTTTCAAAGGTTATAATTTGGTACAGTACCACAAAGGCTTCAGAAACTCCAGTTGTAATTAAGATTGAAAGACAAATATTTGCTTTGTATTTTTTCGTGGGCGAATTGCCCACTGTTTCACCCTGCTTCCTTCAGAACAAAAGGGATACATACTACCCGGCAAAGGTGAAATGAGGCTCAGTCGCTAGGTATAAACCACCTGTTTGAGAGGCGAAGAAGTGAAGAAGTGCGAACGACCAGTCAACGACGACGATGCTCCATCCAAAAACGAACAAAGCCCCAACGATGCGATCATCTCTTGTGGTCGAGAAGGATGGGCGGAAGAGTGCCCCATCAGACGTATCGGTCGGGATCGGGGCGAACATTTTGGGCGCAACGCTACGGAACTTTTAATTAATTTTAAAATCGCCGTTTACTACCTTCTACACCTCCATCTACTAGGTCCTCCAAAATCTGTAAAGTACTCACAATATACAAGTTGTTGAAGGACCTTTGAAAACAAGCTCGAATAACGTTTTGAAACCTTATTTTCTGGTAAGACCTTGTAGACATAAGGTAGTTAAGAAAGAAGCTGAATGTGTCCAAAGAGTGTTTCTTTATCAGTTGCCTTTTTAATGAGAACCCGATTCCGTAATGAATTCCTCGTTAATAGAGCTCCACTTCACATCATTCGGTAAGTCTGTAACCAAGATTTCAGCATGTCCAATGCTCTTGTTAATTTATCATGATAACCCCAAAATGAAGAGAGGTATTTTTCACTCGGTTTGTTATTGGTTTTTATGGTCAGTATCAAATATTTGTTGATCTTCGTTGGATAACCCTTAAAATTCCCAGGGTACCAGGTGAATAGTATCTGATTAATTCTTCAGAAACAGTCCCAATGGGATTTCTTGAATGGCTGTCTAGATTTTGATTAGAAACCAAACGTTTAACATAAACGTAATTTGGATACCTCAAACATAATTACTTACCAAAATCCCCTTGACTTTAGGTACCTCTTGAGGTAAGTGCAGATCTAGCCTTACTTTCAGGGTAGTGTTCCGCAAATTCACTGTAGAATTGAAGAATATTATTTAGTACCTTATTTTATATTGAAGAATTGATGAAATTGTTAATCCCATTTAGATAACTTTCAAATCTAAGGTGGTACCAAAATTGTAGCCTTAGCTTATAAGCAGGCCCAAGTTTTAGAGCTTTCAGTATATTCAATACCCTTGAGAAGAACATCATCTTCTGCTTCACTAATTTATGACTTCAATGTATAAGTCAAAGATTGGTTAATCTAGGATAGATAACCCTTGAAATTTTCATGGTACCTGTCATATAAGACTTGACTACTCCTTCTAGAACTTTTCCACAATCTTCCACTTGGACTCCTTGGAAGGCTGCCAGAAAATCGATAGGAAATCATGCATCCAGCACCCACACGTGCTTCACGTACCTCAAATCTGAAGCCATTCGGCGCGAATTCAGGTCGACCAAAGTGTGGAATGGCTATGGGGAATGAGGGCGATCCCTTAAGCCGCGCATTGTTATAATCGTGCACGATAAGCGCGCACGTTTCGCCTTCTCCGAACCCCTCCCGCCCCCAACCCTCTTCGTTCCCGGTTCCCGATTAATTTATAACGTGCATGTATGTAGCGGCATGAATAGTAAACAGAGAATAAAAGCGAATGGAACGGAACCTCTTCCGAATCTAATATCGGTATTAAAACAAACTTGCTTTTATAGATGTGCGGTGCGCCCAATTCCTTGTGTAACGCCATTATGGGGAGTTATGAGGGGTAAATATTAATTTATCAAATTGTCCCTTATCATGGCTGCGGTGCTAAGACCCTGGCATGGTTACATATGCACAGCAATGAAGAATGAATTCTGATTTATGCATTAATCAAGGTGGCGTAATTCTTGTAGACGTGGTAGACCTATTGGACTTGTCTACAGAATCATCCAAGCATCATCCAGATTGTTTCTTTAATTTCGGCCCTGGCATTTGGAAAAAGTCTATGAGATTTAGAAAGGTAGAATGAAAGTTCCTAAAAGTTGATTAAGTGTAGGGGTTAGAAAAAAACAGAAATCTCAAAAGACTCCACAGAGCCTTCAGATTTAGTGTAGATTTTAGAAAAACTTCCAAAGTATCAATTCTGACACTAGTCCCAACTTTTAAGCCATAACAAGATAGCAGTGTTCTGTAGATCTAGGAGACCTATTGGACTTGCCTACAAAATCATCAAGCACTTCCCCTTGTTAGCATCAAGGATGGTAGTGTTTTTCTCCAGAAAAGCATACTCACGCTCCTTCTTTGGAATGCACAACAACAAAACCTCCCTGAAAGTTTAAAGTCTGCACTCGGCTGGGAAGTAAATTGTTGTCTTTTACGTTTTTTACGTGCGCAATTTCAGACTTCCTCAACTTGATCCCTATCTGTCTGAAGCAGCCAACGGCGCGTATTATGTGCGTACGCGGGTCGTCCTCTTCGGCGATTGCCATTGTGGGCTTTATGAGCGCGCTGTGCTTCAGCTGCTACGTTGCGCTTCATTTTATTTCGCCAGAGGCTCACCTCTCGGCGGCGGAAGAAAAAATAAATACGAAATAAGATAACAAACGCAACGCCGACGTCGGCGATAGACGTTGAAATGTGCACGTATGTCATGTTAGTACATCTTGTAAAAGATGCTGCCAGCTTCCTACATGCCGGGAGCATTTTGATGGCACCGCATCGCAACCGACTTGATACCTTTACGTATCAAGATGACTTCAGACCGCTGAAGCCATGAATAGGATATGACCGTAGGACCTTTGGAAACCTCGAAATGTTACATTCCGAAAATTGCTAGACTGGATATGGGTTAGAGGTCAATGGCTGAATGGTGGAGCAATGCTAAGAATTTTAAGGAGGTGGCAAGTTTAGCACAGGGTGCAGAAGTTTTTAAGACTATTGTTAGGGTTCTTAAGATAGAAGATTCTGGGTTTCTATACAGATGATCAACCGAAGACCGGGGACTCGGAGGTTTTATAAGGGATACCTTCAATAACTACTTGGCTTTAAAATCTGTGAGCTAGAAAGGAAGAAGAAATTTAAATGGGTAAGATTTCCTTAAGATCTCAAAATTTGCGGAACTTCTCCAGATTCATGGCAAGCCTTTTGGCTGGCGGAAGCCAAATTTAGAAATTGTATCTTCTGATATAACCTACGGGTCAGCCCTCAAGAATTGTTATCATAAGCCTAGGAATTTTTATTAAAAGGGACTAAAGTTGTTGATGATTATGACCAAATTGTATAGAACCAAGAACATTTGCATTCTGAGTGGAATGTAGGAAACGTACGCAATACCTTCGCATCTGGCTGACTGAATGGTCGTGGCAGGATGGCAGCAAGCGAAGAGATAGCAGTTGCGATGCAGGCAATATACGCGTGCAGATATTGCGCAAAACGTAATTTATTTATTTAGAAAAAGCAAAATTGCACGCTAGATGTGTTCGTACCCTAGACATCACAGTTGTTGGCCAGCATGGGTAGGTGCGTGTGAGTGAGGTGGAGGTTGCGCCACATTGCGACGTGCTGCGGAAGAGCAGCAAACCCGGAAAAACATTCGCGCTGATGCTGTCTGCCATCCGACCAGCCAGCCATCCAGAAAGCACGGCCAGAAAACACACGGGCGCTATTGGCGCGATAATGGCAGCCAGCGAGCGCGCGCTCGGTACCACTCTAAAGCAAACATAAAGATCGAATCTTTGTTCGGCTTTTATACACTTCATAAAATACAATGAGAAATGTTGCATTGAGGCAAACACACATCCAACGGCACCACGGCACGTACGATGATGCAGTCGAGATACCCAAGGCTCGTTGTGCCCATAGACGCGCAAGGACTAGTGTGTTGATGTCGAAAAAGTTTCATATGAAGTCATGAAATAAATATTTTAATGCTTCCCCTCTCAACCGGCGTTCCCGGAGCAGAATGCGCTTGTAAAATTTGATTATTGATATAAAAGTTTCCCGAGCACTGCAGACTCTGCAGAACTACCGCCACGCAAGGGAGCGTTCTCCTCCATTCCCAACGCGCCATTCCGGTTGTGTGTTGTTCCGAGCTATTTAAATACAAATTCGCTAATAAAATCCATAAAACGTACGCGAAAATCCTCTCAGCGTTCGTCGAATTGAATCAATTGCATTTGATTCGCATTCGCCGATGTGCGCAAAGCCAGCAAAAGCGCCCTGCTTCTCGCATCCCGTGCAGGAACGAGGGGAATACATTGCTTGCACATTTCGATGGCTGGCTGCCATCCATGGAGGAGAGGCAGGATGGGGCTCCCTTTTTGCTTGTGCCTGTCGAGGCGAGAGCACTGAAGCAATTCATGCAAAACCACGGACAACGATTCATTGATAATGCATGATGACTAAAGTACGTCTGCACGAATTGAGGAGTATAGATTTGGATGCAGCATTGAGGGCATCCAACGAGGGTGCACACAGTACAACAGGCATCAAGAGGATGCTTTCGGATGCGCAAACCACTCGATGGCCGACGATTTGCTTCAACTTCTAAGCGCATAATTTTATTCAGCTGAATTGGAAGTGACAAAAGGGATTAGTCTCCCTTCTCTAAAGGATTCCAGCTGTAAAAATGTAAATTTTGGCATTGAGCATCAATTCCAGTAGTCAATAAAATCATAACAGGGTTTTTGAAACAACAGATGAATACCTGGAAACTTCTCAGTGTATCTTTGATGTTTAAAAGTAAAATTTTCATTAATTTTGCACCTAGTCCTCTCGATCAGGCGTAGAAGGCATGACAGAGTCATTGAAACAGTTGATGAATTGTACCTCCAACAATGATGATATAAAGTAAGACTATTAAAAACATTTTATTTTTGACACCAATCAGGAATTTGGACCACCAGAAATGCGTTCAATAGTCCAGTCTTACAGTGTTAAAACTTCATATCTCTGTGGAAATAGAGCAAAATGTTATCATGACAGTTCAAATAGACGTTGCAATAAGACTGACAGTTCTTACAATGTTGATACAAAAACTTAAGAAACCTCATCGATATTTGGAACGACTGAAGGGGAAACTACCATCCAAAAATAATCCCCATCTTTATATAGTTGTCTCAACGAACGAAGAGCCACAGCGACGACATCGAAAGACATTCGGGCGTCGAGCACACTTTTAATTTTGTTGCACATCATAAAATTTCAACTCGCTGACGGCACCCAGCCCAGGATTGCTGCTAGGGCCCAGCGAGTGCACAGTGCACTTCTTTACGTCCATCAACATCGCCATGAGCATTACATTGAATTCCGAACGATCGACCGACGATGACACTGGATAAATGTGCGGAAGAGCGTGTAATGCCGCCGTCGCCGCCACCACTACCAGCACGAACCCTCCCAACCCACGAAATGCATATCCCAATATCCTGTCGCTGCATGGCAGTAAAGATATCGGGGCGAAATGTGTAAACGTCTGGATGGGCTAACCGTTGGACGGGGTCGACGAAGGTGGCCCCCAGGGCGCCGTTTTGTCATTGTCACGACGCCGACCGACCGCCGATATCGACTTCGTCCAACAACAAGCGTTCAGTGCCAGGCTCAGCCCCGAAGGGATGGATGATACTCCTGCGAACATGTGGAGGCAGCCCAATGTCACCAACACGCATCCGCTTCGTTTTTCGGGCCTGTCGATGAAAGCATCCCCCAGGAAGAAGAAGGACTGTGAGGTGATGCCCTCAAGGTGCACACTCAATGTGGGCAAGGTAGCTGATATACAACCAATGCAATAGATCTATGGAGAGTCATAAAGCAGAGAAAAAAATAAAACAACTGGAAAGTCTTCGCATGTTGCCTTCCTCACTTCTTGCTTATCGTATAAAGTTTTCCGCATTATGTATGACTATGACTATGACGATGAACATATCGCAAAATGTATCCCCTACACATGCATTGGGGTATGGTGTAAGAAAAAAGAAAACAAAATAAAAGAACGAAGCGAAACGAAAAACAAGCACTCACTTCATCCATGCGTACATAAATCAAATCTTTATCGCCGCAAATAATGTTCTTTAAACTATACGCGCGAGCGTGTATATGAATGGGCAAAACATCACCAGAACATAATATAACGTGCAACTTGCTGGTGTACTCTGCTGTTGTTCATGGAGAATGTTGCGTATTCGTACCATTTTTGGCATAAAACTAAAAAAATGTAGCGTGCATTTATGCACATTTAAAGAAAATGCCGTGCATGGAATGAAAACATTCCAAATAACTAGAAACAAATGTACGTGCAGTACATTACACGTTTGTTATTTTAGTGCGTGATTCAACTGGGACCTATTTCAGATTCAGCCCGGAAAATATATGCAGTCGTAGGTGCTGAGGTGGCTTTAATGAAAATATAAACTATTGACTTAGGAACTTATTATTTAAATATGGCCACTAATCCAGCAATAAATTTCTTTGATTGGGGTACCGAAAACATGACCGTACTTCAAAAGTTATTTGGATTTCAGGGTTCATCTCCGGAACTTTCGAAAAGTATTCTGACACTAACTACTACTAAAGAGTATTATCCTATGCATTCCTGGCATTAAGAACTCCATCTGTCCATTTCCTCCGAAGGTTCAATTGAAATTACCAGCGCATTTCCAGGTATACCTGGTAGGATGATATGACATATCTAAGGGAGTTGCTATAGACAAAATTGGTGAGAGCTGAGAAGAAAATGTACTGAAATAAACATCTTTTACCAGGAGATACTTACCTTGTTTTCGTTGTTTGGCTGGTTTAGTTCCAACCAGCTCACAAGGGGAGTTTTTGGCACGCACTTTTCGACACTCGAGGAAATATATCAGATGCCGCTTTCATGGCCAAAATCGTACCAGTAGTTCCGAAGATATTCAAGCTAGGATCCAAGATATTTTAAACGTGGTTACCGGAAAATAGCTTAGGGAGGTTCTTTCCTTCCAGGGACTCAATCCACAATTTTTAGAATCAAAATGATCAATGATCTTATGAGTTAATTTATCGATTTCAAATTAAGAATGCATTCCTCAAAAATCAGTAATAACTTACTCAACATAAAAATTTACATATAAATAAATCGAGTAATTGAACATCCTGCTTCAAGTAACCAGAAGATTATGGCCTTACCTCAGTTGGAAACAGCTGAAACACGAAATTGCTCCCGGCATGCGATCCTGCAATTAATCAGCTCAGACTTTACACTATTTTAAATAATTAATACCGTCTAGCCCAGCTAACATTTTTCCTTCCAACATTTCACATAGCACGCATATTAACCAGCTACAATTGAATACGAATATGAGTTAGAGTCCGCTTCATTTGGCTTTCATTTTCATCCAACTTGACACACATAAATTCCAACTCCAACGAAACGTAACGCGCCGCCCGAAACTTCTTCTGCTCCTCCTTACGAGACACCTGTAAAGTTCACGCCGCCCTAAAATTTATTTACCTACACCGCGGACGAGACAGCGTCGCGACGCTTCGCCAGCGAAGAAAAACGAAACGAGCACTAAATGTGACTCGTGCTCAACAGTCCCTTCTTCAGAGGTGTGCGAAAGTTGGTTCGAATTAGCCGCGACATGCCGAGCGACAGGCGAAGGAGTCACAAGCGATGAATTAAAACCATCAAGTTTCGCAGAGAAGACGATATTAGGTCTAAAATATCGTTCGTTTTCGCTTGGGCCTAGCTTTGCGTGTGGTTGTAGAAGATGGGAGGATGATGATGACGACCGCCTCTTCACCGAGGCGAAGTTGCGAGGCACCCGGTGAGGTTGCACGACGTGCCGGGTGATTTAAGACAGGTGAAGTGCAAGAACATTTATCATGGGACTTTCTTTGGGTGAGTTATGAAGAAAACTAAACGCGCCACGATAATATACCATGTGTACCACAATTAGCAGATCGTGACCCTACCTCAGAAATAGATGTGGTACCATTTCTGGAACCACTATAAAGTATAGGTATAGTGAATTTTTTGAAGTTTTTATGGTTTGCCAAAATAGAAGTAGGTTGAACCACAGGATAAAGTTGTTGGGTGCAGAACAGAGTGTAGGAATAGTCCTTGCAGAAAAAGTAAAAAGGATATGGCTGAAGGAAAGGGACCTAGTCGACGAGCGTCTAGTGGAAAGTCGATAGACATATTTTATCGCCGCAAAAAATGTCGCAGGCCAAGCGTATAAATACCTAAAATACCTAATACATTTCCTCTCCTTGATTCCCTAATGCTCGCATCCTTGCATCAAACATGGCGCTCGCCGGGGCCGGATATAAAGGCACTTTATACATCCGACAAGGCACATCCACGAAGACAACTCTTTCTTCCTGCCGGCTCATCGCGCGCACTGCGACCGAATTCGTCGACGCTCGGCGTCACTTGATGACAAAACGCGATGTGAATTACTCATAATCATATAATAGTGCTCCTCATTTCGCTGCATCTCCTTCTGGCACGCACTCCATCTTCGACTATATGTGACACGTACAATAACGACACACCCTTAATAAAACTCAACGTCGGTATTATTGTCGTAGATGAATTATGAACGTCGCAGCCGCATTAAGGCCAATGAGGCGGGCAACAAAACAAGCGAAATGAAGCGCAGAAAAAAAGGAACGCGCGCGCGCTCACGAAAATAAAGTGGAATGCCTAACGAATGCAACGGACTCCGGAGGATGGCATAAATCCTTGCATAATGCATTCGAGTGCGCCGAATGATACGAACGCGAAGGCGATTGCGAAGAAGAAGAAGAAGGCGCAGATGAAGAAAAGCACAACACAATTGAATGCGATTACAACTCTACGGTCGGCAAGTCAGCCAGCCAATTGCGGATGAATTGAATGCGTCCGTGCAGCGCAACAATGAAACCGCGAATCTTTATTAATAATAAACGCATCAATTGTGTGCCTCGTCGCGCGCCATTCGAATTGTCCGATGAGAGCGCCTTTAAGCGACGAGAGCCTGGGACAATTCCAATTTGCAGGCTTGCATTTTTCCGCGCAGCCTTTTGCTGTCTCTGTACTAAGCCGACTATGCCAACGTGCGCTCGTTACTTATAAGTCAATAAGTGCACGGGTCGGCGAGTCGATTACGAAACGGCCAACAAGCGCCCATTCGGCAAACAGTTAATGATTGTCATTCGCCGAGGAATTTAATTGAATCATTATTAGGTACTTAAGCTGCGGGATTATGCCAATTAGAGTGCTCAATGCACGCCGACCAGACCGGTGAAGGAAGATGTGGAAGTCAGTCCGACACATAACTTTATGGTGTGGATGCAAATCCACATAGAAATCCAGCTTAAGGTTGCCCAACCGATGATGAAGAGTTACTTTCATAATAGCAGCCTCTCCAAAAGCGTAGAAGAGGATTTTTTTGGGGGGCAGCCTTCCTGGTAATAGTGGATGCTCACTGATTGCAGAATGGGACTTGTGTACCATAGGAATGTGGTCGTCTGGTCTATGGTATGGAGAGGTAGTGTGGATTAATTAGGTAATGTGCACGCTTTGAGGACTACGAGGACTTTGAGGACGAAACGCGTTGTTTGCAATATTCGTACATGAGTGCTTATTGTGCGGGTGTTACGTGCTCCTGCGGGCGGATTATATGCGCACCCATCGCCGCTCCCCGTTTGGTGGCAGCAATGGGCTTTGCAGTGGTGCAGCTTATGTGCATCATATGCAGCAGGCGGCTGCTGATGAATGCCCTGCACCATCTGCATTTCCATTTCGATGGCGAATGGTTTCGCATATTCGGCACGGCTCGTGTGATGTCCCGGATTACTTCTGATTAATCAACCTGGAGCCCCCTATATGTGCTGCTAATACATCTTAAAGTTTTGAGGTAAATAAATTGGTTATATTGGTCGCTTTGTTACATGCGACATCAAAATTGATTAGAATTCTGGCTAGAGTAACGTCAAATTTGCAAATGGCATGAAGATACAAATGATATTGGACATGCTTGAACAATCGTCTTTCTCAGAATTATTAGAAGATAGCAATCAATGTTCCAGATATCTTTAAATCATCCAGATTCAGGAGTGAACTAGTAGGTTTAGTAGTAGGAACGTAGTAGTAATTCTGACATAATTTCGACCCTGAGGGCAACCACAGTGTCGGTCCTAAACCCTAAGAAGGACTTTTATGATAAAAGGAGATATTTAAAAAGCTGGAATCAGTTATAGCTTCTTAACCAACGTAGCATATTTGAAAAAGAAGCCTCACCTTACATAATCTACAATCTAAGCAGACCTAAACATCAAAGTTAGATCAGACCTCAGGAAACAACCAGCAAAGCTGGGCAGCACTAGAAACTGTTTAATCTAACAACCTAGGAAGATAACCTGTAGGATAGGCTAACCAAAAGAGGAATTCACAGAAGGGTTCTAAGGAGTAGTTTGTGGCAAATAGCAACTCCTTAATCTACCAACCAAAAAAAGCAAGTTTTGTAGTGACTTGGTCTAACACCTAGGACAATCCAGAAAGAACCTCAGATAGTTAAAGAGTGAAATTGGGAAGCCTAGAAACTATTATTTAAGACTCTGTGAAAGTACATATAAGAGATCAAAGTTCTGGAGACCTCTTAATATTTATACCTTGAGGTAAAAAGACAAGAACAATACAGCATGTATAAAAACCTGAACCTCAGAGATACAAGATACGTACAGCAAGAATTCAGACTCCCATAGCCTTCGAAATTTTATGACTTTAATTCGGACCATTCGGCAAAAGACCGAAATTGCAATTCGGCAATAAATCCAATAACCCAACAAAACCCATTGTATTCTATCTCGGAGTAGCCACTATTTATAAAAATCACTTTTATTGCGTGTCGCATACACAAACGTGTCCGAAGTCGTGTAGTTTGGTTGGTTAGGCCCGTCAGGGCTTTTTTCCATCCCGACTGCGGCTCGCTGGTGCTGCTTTTGTAGTTTTTCCTTGGATTTTTTCCACCGTGGCCGTCCCTTCGGCAGCCGAAAACCGCGTGATATTCATAACACTACCTCTCATGGTCGGCGTGTTATATAGCGGCCTGCATAGTTATAAGGGGTTCGGCCGCAATGGCGGCATTGGCGGTGGCGGCGGGCGCGTTTCACGCTATGTGCCCTGCATGCAGAAAAGCATATTTCAATAAAAACCTTCGATGTGCCGGCACGCCAGAAGAGAAGCTGGGCAAAGCAAACCCGGTACATCTGCACACACATCCTCGGATATTGTATGGGGCCGAAGAATGAGGCGCAGGATCCGTGTGTATATTTTGGGCGTGGGTTGGATGGGGATATACACTCTTCGAGTGTCGACGTCCGCGCGAGGAACATCGCCCTGAATTTCTGTATGATTTACCTCGATATTCCGATCACGTTTGTCACCCGACCACTTCGAGCCTGCCTCGGATAGTTGCGGGGATCAGCGTGAAAAAATACACCGCATACGTAATTTGGATCAGACGTGTAGTCATTTTTCCACGGGTTCATATCCAGCTTATGGAGGAGTATCTCAAAAATTGAATTCTCGATGACCTAATTTCGAAAATTTGAATTCCCCACATCGAGCTAATTAGCCCAATTTGAGTGAGGCTTCCGAGAACACCCTATAAGGTTGAGGGGAACGTCATAGATACAGGATACACTACACAATGATAGCCGTGCGATATCCCGAAGAGGAATGTATAATCGATAAAGATACGTTCGTGTTACGTCTTCCTTGTGCGCTCGGGGAGCTGCTTGGGAAGCAAACTTCATGCTTTTCCACCACCCAACCTTCTTCGCAACCACTACGCCACTGTCCTCGGGTCTATTACCCTGCATATTTCCTCGCCGACTCGTCGTACGAATCCAGTGAGAATTCGTGCGCATTTCAAGATATGTTAGCACAATTCCGGGCATTCGTGGCGACGACGGTTGCGGCGGTTGCTGAGGACGACGGTAAATGTAGCGTGAATTATTTGCATTATAAGGTGGCCCAAGGACAACACGAACTAGATTTCACCCGAGCACTACGCGGAACTCAAATGTCGATCGAATTCAGTCCCATTCGACCGATTTTCCCTTTCACCCATCTGCCCCTCAACGTGCCAACCACTTTCAAGACCTCCTTCGAGAAAAAACCACAAAGCGATATATTCCTCGGATCCGGCATCTCGTGAATGTTATCACGGAATTGGAGGGCCTCCATGTTAGTGTTGGTGGTTAAATTTAAATTTCCCCCATTCTTCTTATATTTGGTGTTATTTTTTGTAGCCCTTAATGTTAATGCATTTTTAACATGGCTTTTGGTTCACGGCTAGCATCGACGGTTACGCCTCCTTTCCAGGCCCCAAGCGTGGACCGGGAAAAAAAACTACGGTTGGCTGCTTCTTTTTTTCGCTCACGAGGACCAAAAAAACTTATCGCATAACGCGAGCGTGCAACAACAAAGAGGAAACTGATCGGAATAAGAAGCGATTTTCTTGTACGCGCGTACATCCTCCTTATTGATTTATGTGTGTCCGTTCTGCCCCCTGGTGAAAAACGCGCGATGCTTTTATATTTAGCATTCCCGCACGTTATAATGTTCCGATGAAGCAACTGCATGTGAAACGTACAAATTAATAATTCATGCGTTCCGCGTTTTTTTGCTTCCTTCTTCGCGACCCCCGTCGAAATTTGGTAGGGTGCGAATGAAAGCGCATGTCTCCGTTTGTGTTACGATACAAATTAGAAAAACTGCCCGGCGAAACGGCAAAAAGAAATTACGAGGAAAAACAAAACCGAGAGGCGCAACATGCACAAGCGACAGCAGCGCGCAGAGATTAATAATACAGGATGAAGATCGCGAGGGTTGGACAGAGTCGGGGATAGAGGGCGCGCGCGCAATATTCCAGTGACAGTTTGAATGCACGGCGGACCTGACATGTTAGATTAGTTGCACTTTTACGCTCGTAATTTACATTTACCGTAAATCAGGCGTCAGGATGTGTGCGTATTGCTTCCTCACACTGAGGCAGGACGCCATCGAGGGATGCTTCAGTCATCTGCACGCTGCCATGTAAATTGGCGTGCGCGTGGCCGACCGTCCATTTACCGGTAATGTAAACATATTGACGCGGCTTTGATTTATAAGTGCCGCCGTTGCCGCCGCCGCCATCAGTACAACCTTGCAGGGTTCAACCCAATTTCGATTTCACCTAACTACCCCAACGCACTTGTGCACTTGTTGTATAGTCCTTCCAGCCTCAAGGATACCGGATATATGAGTCCGGGGTTGCGGGTTGTTGGCAAATTCATTGACCCAAACAACTATGTTTCGATTATCCCCAAGTCGGGATCCCTTGAAAGCTCCGAGTTAATGCTGATAAGTTTGGGCATTTAACTTGTGATCTTCATTTTGGGTCATAACTTCAGGTCGGTACTAATGATTGGAATATGGTAAGGATTAAGGGTAATTAAACCAGAGAGGCACTTTAAATATTAATTAATATAGTTATTTAATAATTTGTAGTGTATACATACACGATTAGTTGTGATTCCCTAGTTCATCATACGTTGGTCAAAAATGGACAAAAACTTTTTTGAATAAAAATTCGAAATTTATAAGATTTCTTACAGGAAAATTCCTCACGAATTGATTGTGATGATCCTTAACCTTCTATCCCTATCCAATCCTGAGATACTCCACCTTAAACAATCGTTAAACGTTCCGAAACATCACCTGGCTAAGAATAAACTGATTGGAATCGATCCTGCAGGTGCGAATATGTACCGAGCAATAATTTCTAATCATCTCGCATTTTGATATATTATTATGACTTCCATTAGCCTCGCCAGCATAATTATTGATTACATCTAATAGTTATTTATGGCACTAATGCGTGGGAAGGAGCTAATATCCTTCGGCGAACTTAATTTACCTATGACCATCATCGAGCTGCGGTTTGCGGCGTACGCCCATAGCATCCAGGCCAATTACCACCTACTTATCGCCACCTTCAATCCGCTACACTCACGACCTGAACACCCTGTATACCGCGGGAACATTGTTTGCAAGCACATGAACCGTTAGTGTTATTTTTCCTTCAAGTGCTCGAGTGCTGGCATAAAAACAAGATGAATTTCCTTCGCAATTTCCGCATTAACGTTATCGCGGCCGTCGAGGACAATGAGCTTCGGATTTTTCCTTCGGCGCCAACAAATAATAACGAAACGCGCGAGTGCAATGGATATGCAAATGCATATCGGTGGAGCATAATTAGAAATATCCGCCTCCACATTCCACGTGCCGCTCTTTGCTGCAAGCCGAAGTCAACGCTTTTCAACACTGGATAATGTTGGTCGTTAGTGCATATTCCACACACAGACAGACATCGGGAAATGTGGGTGCAATACGTGCAGATATGCAGATGCAATTTAATAAGTTTCCAACTTTTCATATTATAATAAGCTCATCGCGCACCTTCCACTCCCTGGGCTGCTATAGCAACTCCTCTAGACTGGGCTGGACTAATGCACTAAGAGTCCCGTTAGGTTGCAGCCGGCAAAAACAGACAGCATCAAATAAAAGTGCAAATGGGATAGCACCCACGCGCTGCAAATGGAAAAAAACAAAATTAAAAGTTTACGTTTAAATTTCAGAATTGCCTGAATACTTGCCTGCTTTGCTATCTGCACTTCCTGGCAGGGTGTCTAATGATACTTGATGACATTCGCGTTCAGAGACACATTTGCCATGGGTCTGTCGTCCAACTATCAACTTGCATAAAAATGTAATTTTCCTGGAGCGCAAAAGGAAGCAACATCGAATGTCATCATCGGGAGAGACCTGGGGGAACACCTCACTTGCTCGGCTCGCTTCTACCCGACCACAATTGCTTGACCTACTTGCAGTTTATTTACAGCCCCGATGGAATGGGCAAGCAACACAACACATATAAACCCCAATTGAAGATGGTAACATGACAAATAAGACAAATGCTTTCGCTGAGTTGAAAGGCGGACGTAATCTACTCATACGGGAATGTCTGCGGAACGTTTCCACTCGCGTGGAGTATTCCTTTGAACTTCTTTGATGAAAGCTGTCTGCGTGGTCTAATGAGACATCTATCATTGGATTTGACACGCTTCGTTAGCAAATGATACAAGGATATCAAGGGGCGCAGCAAAAATCTTCCTACAGAGGAATTCGTCCTATGATGGTAAAAATCAGAGAATCCTCTTTACTTTTCGTCACGTATCTTGGAATCTAGAAAAGGTTCCAAATTCAGGATAATTTTCAACCTTCATTCGAATTTCATTTCCAACTAAACAAACTTTTGTGCCGCTTGGCTAAGATACGTTCCAATCTTGAAACCTCTATGGATTCTCTGACTGGGGATTAATAGGGAACTAAAAACCCGAAAACGGTTAGTTTTCTTATAATTTCACTACAGATGTAGAAACTAGAAAATAGTAAAAGAATCATATTTTTCTAACCTATTACTAAAAATTATGGTAAAATATTGAATATCCCGTCCACTTCAAACCATCCCGAAAGATGATGACAAATAATGGGCCTGAACAAACAAGTAGCCAACTCTCACTCGCCCCAACATACTACCCACAAGAGGGATCACTCAAGGACGTCTGCCTGGAAAACGCCCGGCCAGATAAAAGGACTAAATGCGGGAAAAACTCCTCGCACACAAACGAGGGACAATTTTCATGGAATGGAAACACTTGTATAAACACGTTCCCGGTGTCCGCATGCATGCGTGGACATTAGAAGAACCATCGCGTCGTGCGGCTTCTGTCACCCGGCACCGGATGGCAAATGGGAAAAAGTACACTCCTCCATCCATCCGCAAGAGCGCAATGACAATGGGAGCTGGGGGTCGTGAGGAGGAATGGGGCTCGCACTTGACGGTTGGGGACACGTTCAAGTGCGGCTCCGCTGACCATCAAACTCTGCGCAACTCGTCGTAAAAATATGGTGTTTTCTCCGGGATGTGAACTCTCTGCCGGACCGGATACAATCAAGGGAGTCGAGCGTGCTAAACACACAAAAATAACAACAACAACAACAACAATAACAACAACCCGAGGCGACGATGGCAATCCGGTGCGTTTGCCGTTGATTAGCACATTTTGCCCTGGTCCTCCACGTCCCACACTGTGTTGGGGGTGGCGTGTATGATGTGATGTGCCGGATGACAAAAGGCGTCACAGGCGTGAGGCTGTCAGAAGCAGTCGGCAATTGTACCCGCACCAAACGCACTGCAAGACTCCGGAGTCAACTGTAGGCAGTCAACACTTTGGGCATCCTAGCGTGTCACAAATGAGGCTTTTTCATCAGGATGAAGTGGTCCCACCCTAAAAAATACTTGAAATTATAAAAACCATGAAGCCACAACCAGAGAACTTCTATAAATTTCCCTAGGAATAACTTCCAACTACCAGTTTCTGAAGGAGGAATAGGAGGGTTGTATCTGGAACACTCTGTATGAAGGTAACAATCGAATACAACACCCCCACAAAACGCATGACAGGCGCACGCTGCAATTGCAATTGTGTATCGTCCACAAGCATAAACCAGGATGAAGGGGAGTGCGTTCCCTGGCATGCGTATGATGACGACGATGATGATGATGATGCTCCCCCATGAACGCATTCGATGGCAATCCCTTTCCGGGACGCAATCCGAGTCAATCAGGGCGTGAAAACTGACACATTTACATACCACCCTATTGAATCACTCGCCACGAGACGGCGCGCGCCCTGCAATGCAAACACTGCCTCCAATTGACTCAGAGTTGCATACATCCAGCCCAGTCAGCCGCTATCGACAGTATCCGGAAGACCTCCGAAGTGTTCCAAAGAGGCTTCAGCGTAGGCAGGGCGGTTGCAATGAACGGAAATCGTTCCTGGTGCGCCTAGATGTGCATACATTCATCTCTTATCAGTGTTTACTGGCTGGAGGGTGCCCCTCAATGTCGTTCAAGATCCGCTCGTTCAACGGCGGGGTGGGTGT
Organism: Aleochara sp. GC000083; assembly: GCA_030264555.1. Lineage (NCBI taxonomy): Eukaryota > Metazoa > Arthropoda > Insecta > Coleoptera > Staphylinidae > Aleochara > Aleochara sp. GC000083. The sequence continues at coordinate 45,558 of JARJDZ010001909.1, forward strand.
GCAAATGGGCGAAGTGTTAATTCGCTAAAGTGCATTCATCAGGGTAGAAAGAGAGTGGGAAGAGTTGGTGGAGGCGAGAAGAGGTGTCAGTCCCATTACCACTCCCTTTGGCGTGCCATGTCAAGTGACAACAATTATCGTTTTACAATTTCTAAGAGTTCTTTATGTTGGGGTTCTGATGTTTTGTTAAGTTCCCAAGGAGAGAGAACTGTTTTACAGAGGAAAGTTGTTAAAGCCTCATATTTAAGTCCTGTAGTGCCTTGAATCGCCTTATGGTGCCCTATAACCACTTAAAATTTGTTTTCATCTACTGTCATCTATTACCCTATACTCAACTGCCTTTTCTTATCCCTTTCCTCTGCCTTCTCATCTGTCGTCTTCTATGCTTTTTGTACGACTTTTTACCAAAATATTCCAAAACCTATCCTGTACCTTCATAAGAGACATGGGAAACTCTCCTTGTATATCGTTGTAATTATCATGGTAAATGACAAAATAGCTTTGACAAAACAGCCCTGATTGTATTTCAGATCAAATTTGAGTCCCACATGATTTTGGGTGTAACCCAACCTGAAATTGGAGATTACCACCCCAAAAACGTCGACAAATGTGCAAAAATACCAAACAGCAACCGCCATTAACCAACAAATTGCTGACTCATGTTTCCGCTCGCACTCCTCTAACATCGAAACATCACGCGAAAAATATGACTTTATCAGTCACTCGACGCTAAATATTTAGTGATTGGGCGCACACGATAAAAACGATTCCATTTTGATTGATGATGGAGTTCATCGGAGGCGTTTGCACCTTCCGCATTTGCCACCTCACGACCTCTTCGCCATTCACCTGCGCCGCCAGTGTTTGTGTGGCTGAGTGCATGGATCCAAAGCACTTAATACGCATACGAAAAGTGTACCAGCGTAAAATATTTAATAACACATCGTGTACATGGTCGTAATGCGAAGCAGCGAGTGTGTCGTAACCGAGACCCAAACGTGAACGAGGCACGAGAGATCCATATCGAGCGCAATCTTTCATTCGAATCGAATGAAGGCAGCGATTTGTTATAAAAGTTGAATTGATAATCGCTGGATATGTATGAGCGGCCGTAGTCAAGCAATATCTCCATCCTGCAGCACCAACGGCGGCAGGAGCAGCAGAAGTGGTAGCCAAGTTTCGAAATTTATTGGCTCTTTTTTCTGCGTATGCCCGGCTCCCTGTTTTCTTCCCATCCGCATCTTCGTGACGGCTTGTTATTCTCAATTTGTTTGTGTTTTTCTTTGCGCTGTCGTTTCTGTTATCTCGCCGAATGTAAATGGATTAGAATCTGGTTAAAAGATTCATGCATATGGACGTGTGCAACGAGTGTCCCAGAAATCCTGCATGCGCATTCCCCGCCAGAAAACAATCTCTGATTTCTTTGCTCGCAACAAAAAATATGAAATTGGAACAGAAAATATGAGGATTTTTAACTCCAAAGATGGCATCCATATGAAAGGCATCCGTGAGCGAAAATTGGACCTAGCTTGTTCCGGCTTGGAGATGGAGTCACACTGGTGCTAGGAGATATTCGTACATAATTCATCTGCTACCTCCCGGATTCGGTAGTTTTCCTTCCGGTTACATTTCCACTTCTTCGGGCTTGATTCTCGGCGTGCTCAGCGAATTTCCCCGGCGGAGTGGGCCAACCGAGTTTTCCGTCTATTTCCCAATTTTTGCGGGCGCTTTTATTTCCATTCTACACGTGCGCCTTCCTGAGTCCCCTTCCCATCTCCTCCACTGCTCACGTGCACTTCCCGGAGAACATATTTACTTGCTGAATGCATTCCCTGCATGCTTAATTCATTCTCGAAATTCCAGAAGTGTAGTGATCGATGGTTGATCGATGGATTCCATTCATTCACTTAAATTGATTAGGCTGATACAAATCTATGCTAAAGTATAGTATCAGTTACGGTGAAAACTAGTTTTTGTCAATCTATATTTGGAGAAGGGTAGGGTAAATTAAAGATGATCAAAAAAGTCCCTCAAAGTGAACTTAGTATCAACATTTATAAAATTGGTTCTTGGAGCTTCGAGGGCGCTGTAAAATTGGCGAGTTTAGTCTACTCGGCACTATACTGAAGTTCTAGCTCTTTAAATTTTGACCTTGTGGTATTGGACAAAACTAAAATATGCAAAAATAAAATAGGAAATTGATGTCAAAAATTAAAAGCATACCCCTTGTTTAGACAAAAAAGCGGGTTAAAGGTAAAAGCCATAAAAAGCGCATCGGATTCGCAGTCGGAAATGTTTGGGATTTCAGTGTGAATACACTAGTATTACATTACCTGGCACTTTTCTGCCAAACAATAACATAAATTCAAAAACAAATCTATGTTACCGTGCAACACCAACTGTTCAAGCAACGTATTGCAAGCGATTTTGTTTAAATTTTCCCTGGCAATGTTTGGAAATCCCAAAATTGAATTGCAATCCGGTTGTTTTTGTTTTGGTTCCGTTCGATGCTTTTACGCTCGGAATTTTTTAACCCACACTTCTGTTTTCCGGGAAAGGGGACGATGGTGGCGCATGGTACCAACGATCCCAAAATACACGCGATGCGCCCCAAATGATTCGCGTGGACGACTTGGAGACTCAATGATCCCACTACCGACTCCGGAGGCTCGTGACGATCGAATCGCATGAAAATACATAAAAAATACATTAGCCTAGATATTAGTCGATAATCTCCGCCTTGAATATCTCACTTTCGTGCCATGCCGAAAGCCCAATTTTCATCGACGACGTGGCTGGTGGCGGCTGAAACGAATCGCATTTCCGGGCGCGGCACGCGGATATAGTTTAATCAGACTTGATGGATCGAAGGGTGCAACTCCCCAGAGAAATCAATCACTTCTCCGAACCGAAAAACGGCTGCCAATTGCTTCTTACTTCCAAGCGCGCCCCGGTCTACAACTTCCAACTCTTCTTGCCCTTGTGCGACGACGAAGATGAAGATGACGGATTTCAGCCTACAAACTTTCCCCATCGCTGGCTTCATGTATGAGCAGTCAGCGTCGAGGAAAAAAGTTGAAAGTGCATGATGGCTTCGATGTACACGCGAAACATTGCCCATATAGGAGCACTACGCCGAAGAAGTAGTAGGTAACATTGTCCTGATTTATTTACTCGTGACAACATCAAACTTGCCTCAAAGGCATCTCTCATCGGGAAGACTTGCATGTTTTCGACAAGGGTGGTTGACGTTACGCTTCATGTCGCCTGCGCAGGTTCTTTGTCTGCCTGATGATGTCGTGGATCACGAGGGTTTTGAACTACGTGGACGTGATTCACTGATCAACTTGGTCCAATATGGTCACGTGAGCATATTTACTCAGATGTCAGCAAATAGGGGTCTTTCCAAGTTTAGACTTTTTGGAAGTACCTGCCAAATTTGGATCTATCTATCTTGGAATCTCATTATAGGAAGTTGCTGGTAATTTTGCTGATTGAAGAGTCGTGAAGCGAAATGTAATATCGATGTGGTCGTTATCTCGGCTGCATGTTTTCAATTTACTCCTCGAAGACGGTTAGGCTGGTGTAGGCACACACGTATAATTACACGGCATAGAACTATCAATCAGTCAACGATAAACCGCAACAAAGTTCATTATAACCCTCTCGGCTCAGTGCGAAACGTGCAAATCGCGAACCCCGGTTTGTGCACGAGATGGTCATGGCACACACATGCACGCACATACGTGCCTAACGGAATCGTAATTTCGACTACATATTTCATGAGATGGAAATTGCACTTACACTTCGACTTTAACTCGCGACTTAGCCGTGTTCAACATTATGTTCCCGGTGCGGAATGGGCGAGAACACTGGATGGTTGTCAGCGGCCAGCCGAGCCAGTCGCTGCTGCTGACTTTGCTAGACCATTTGCACGTTTTGTTCGTGTGTTTGTGTGCAAATTCGTAATATTTGTGTTGGCGGTTGCATTATGCAGCCTGCTGGCTGGGTTGTGTGTAGCATATTATGGGGCCTGGAATGCTGATGAATTGCGTATACAAATAATATTTTATTGCGCGTGGAATATTTGGCATCCACATGCATACAAAGCCAGAATTAAATGATGCATAATCCTGGGATGGGTACAATACATTTTAAGATTGGGGACCCGACTTGTAAAAACTGATGCAAACTCTAGAACTCTACAAACTGTACTGTTGTCGACAAGGTTTCCCATTTTTTTCTACTGCACCATACTTAGAGCATTCAAAGGTTCAAGTTCAGCCCAAGTCCGGTTCCCTAAGTAACCACCATTGTAAATTTTGCCAAATAATTCTATCATTGTTTCACTGCTTCCACCAGAAGCGACCATAAATAGATACTAAATTCACGATGAAATCCTATATCGGGTCAATGGAAAACCTAATAGCAGAGCGACAAAGCAGAGGTTTATAAACCAACTCCGATAGATGATTACAAATGCCGCACATCCACAAATCTGCATTTATTAATCACAAACACAATACCTTTCTCCTACCAACAGCATCACCTACACTATCAGAGTCGAATGCGTATTTAATTCAATACTAAAGAAAATGTATTTATTTCCATGAATGGCACTTTAATTTCATTTCATTTTGCCCATATCTGCGTCGCACTCGCTCCATCACGAAATTCCAATCCAACTCTGTCTAATTCGTAATCGTACTCGCAATAAATGAATGGATGGATTTTCATTATAGCCAAAATGAATTTCTATATGTGTTCATACAGTGTGGATATCTCTTACTGCTTCCATAGCCCTGATTGGTCACTGCTGACGTTGCAATCAGTGAGGATTTAAAACTCATCTGACTCTTCCCATCCATATTACCCGTTAAAGATATCCAGAGTGTATATCCACGCTCACAGAACAAACACATCTACAAAATTATACATATATTCACGTTTTCGTCGGCACACACCTGAATTAATTCGTGACCATTATACATATGAATCCGCAATTTAGCTCTTCGGTCTATTTATGTGGGATGGTTTACACGCGCATATGCTTCAGCCAGAAAGCTTGTTGGAAGCCAGCGGCGTTATGCCAACTTTATATTTGTTTTATATATGCGTTATATAAATTTGTCTGAGCGTTCTCCATCCATTTGCATTCAGGTATCGTTTACCGTTCAAATGGGAGACTCATTTGCTTTATTTGTTTTAGTTGCTTTGAGGTAATTTACAGATAATTCCCTCTAATTTTGAACTATATTTTAGTAATGAGTTGTGGGTTTCGTGCCCTTACAATATATTAAATTTCTCACGAAAAATAATTGTTTGTTGAATTTGTACATAATATTAGAATGAAATAGTTAAAATCGAAATCATGCATATCTATACAAATAAAAATGAGGAGTCCAAAATTTGAGGAAACATCACGTGAGAACGGCTACCCCAATTTGACTAATTTTTTCTGATACCTTTGCAATTTTCAGGAGAAGGTTGAAGTAGAAGAAAAATTTTAAAATTTTTAAAATTTCTCCTATTGATTTTTTTCCAAGTTCTGTTTTAAATGCGGTAATCCTTCAAAAAAATAGTGTGTTTAATGACCAATCATGATCCTCGCATTTTTTAAATTCTATATTCCAAGCTGATATGAATTTTTAACAACGTTAATTAAAATATTAATATTAATATTTATAAATTTATAACCTGCAATTTCCAATCGCAGGAAATTTATCATTTTGTTTCACAGTCCACTGACTATTTTCTGGTTCCCATTCGGCTGTGAGATTACCAGGATAATATTTACATATTCACTGCGAATACGTTTCAATCACACTAATAATATTTATTTAGTAAATAAATGTGCTTGAATGCGGTCCATGCATATCGGTCAATGCTCAGGAAAACACGCTGGAAAATCGCATAAAATTTGCATGCAAATTCACTGGCTGCCGACGTGAGTGAACACGGACAGATATTAATTAATGATTATTTTATTATAATCGATGGGTAATTAGTGCGCGTTTAAAAACAGAACTCATTTATTATAAATAATGATAGGTTGGCCGAGGCTCGTTGACTTTTCCCTCATCTACGCCCCGATGCGAAGGTAAGCATCGTTTTGAAATACCGGATTTTTGTAGTCTTAAGTTTGCTGAAAGTGTTCGAAGATTGCAGTATGGGGAACACAATTTTTCATGTCGTAATTGCGTTTATTATCATCACACGTCGAGAGGTAAGTGAACAAATCGTTGGCGCGTCCTTATCGGGTGTTTGAATCTAGTTATGAAGTGCACGTCGCAATGCCTACATATTTGCGCATTTTGTGCGCAAATCTTGCGGCCCATCGAACATTTCTCACCTGAACGCACGCCGAACGCCGCGGCGAAAAGTCATTCCTCACCAGCCGAACGAACAACAACAACAACACTAACAATAACTAACAACTCGACTCTTTTGCCAGGACTCTATGAGCGCGCGAAGGCGCGAGTGAGTGAGTGAGCTGGCCGGTTCTGGGCCTCAGCTTGTTTGTTTTCACGGATGGCTCGTTGTCGACGAAATTATAGCGTTCGGTGCCGCCGCAGCAAAATGCTTAATGTACACGTTTCGCAGCATAAGTACTTGTGCGTCCGCTCGTTTTCGTTCGCGCTTATATCATCGCAATATCATACTTATTGCTGCCCTATACCCAATGTTGGAGGTGGCCACAGATGCCATGATGCTCGGGAGCATCCGCCGTGATCATCGATGTCTTCGGACGGATGGTATGCGCTGGGCGCGCGCATTGGTGCACACGAAGAGAAATATAATTTTTCTCCGCGGCGTAAATCTACGCGGATGGTTTTCGCACGCTCGCGGCGAGCACGTCGTCGACGATAAGAGTGCCAAGTTGTGCACCATGGTCCATGGTCGGGGCGGCATCATCATCATCATCATCATAGTTGATGGCGCTGCACTCGCCGAACTTGCACTTTCTAATAAAGTCGAGGTCGCCTGCGGGATGCCAAACGAACCGAAGTTGCCTCCTCGCGCCCCTCACACTCTTGGATGACCATAAAACCCAACCAAGACCAGAAAATCTGCAACCTTTCAAAATTGCACCTTGAATTATTACACTTCAAAACATCGCATCTCTCATAAGACATCTTGCTACAAGTCCCGGAACAGTTCTTATTGATGCGGGATAGTTTCAGGTGGATTTACGAAATTGTACGGATTCCTGGAAGCTTCCACCGTCTTCTTTCGTGGCGTCTTCAGCGTTAGTTTATCGAGTACACTTCGGCACGTCGACTCTCGTCGGATTCATGCATTTTTTCGCCCTATTCACTACGATGCCATTCATTTTTTCTGTATTTGTTGGTTTGCCGACATCGCCAGCGAATGCTCCTCACTGGAAGAGAAGAAGAACTCGAAGGCGAGGAGCAATCGAGGACGTGTATCGGTTCGTGGCAAACACGCCAGGCCGAATACACGACGCCAACTTTTTATGTCTCAATGAAGCAAAACTGTTATTTATTAATCGTGTTACAAGAACAAACAACTTGTTACGTGTTGCACAACATCGGCATCGAATTGACGACCCAGGAGGAAAAGGATCACGATTACACGTGTGCAGCACGTATCACACCGGAGATAATTTATGATATTATTAGCATTTTTAATTTATTTATCACACCAAGTATCGATTTAATTTGCTTCCAACTTCTTCAGATCTTTACTCATTTATACCGTTCTGTATCTTACTTTCCTGACCATATCCAGTAAAGTTCCAATTAGGATAATCTTGTAATCGTTTATTGCATGAAATTGGTATTCATTTAAAAAGTTAGTCATAGAACATCCTGACATAAAGAATATTTGAACAAACAGAATGCTTGAACTGGAATGCTTATCCGATTTGATTACTGATTAAGTGCTATAATTGGAATCGATGTTGATTTGAGCTTAATTGCATTGTCCTCTCTAAAATGTATAAACAACTTTTTTAGAATTATAAAAATAACATCAACTCAAAATTCCAAATTTTTTCAGTACCAGTTGGCAACAAAAAATAGCTGGGAAATTGTTGGATGGTTAAATGAGATTTTTTGCGGAACGAAACGGCAATTAATCGGTTGCAATGTAAACTGATTCCGCTTCACTCAACTCTACTCTAGTCGGCCAAGCGGTAGAAAATGTTGCACGCATCGATCTGATTCGTGCAGATATTTTTTGCGCGCACATTTCGATGGATGTAAATGAATATGGTATTTTCATTGCATCAACATTTATATATGCAAATCATCGAGGAATTTAAATTTTAGCCCGCTGTTCGTGTACAGTATCATCATCAATATCATTGATTCATCCATGTCTGAAACGGAAATGGAAAAAGTGGAGAATAAAAAATAAATTTGTCCCATGTTTCATGGAAGGGATGGGGACTTATCAAATATTCAATTAACTATTTTTTGACAGAGTGGTCACTTTTTCAATATAAATAATTGGTTTCTGGTACAAATTTCGTCAAATTATTTTGAAAATTTTAAGCTGATCACAACTCATTAGTAAACAATATATGTAGGATTGATATTTTTGGTAGAATATTTAATGAAATTGAAGTATAAACTAGAAAATCAACTCATAATCAATCAAATATTTAATCACTCATGTCCGAAATCTAATTGAACCCAAAAATCACCATCACCGATTGAAACTACAATAGGTTGAAATTTGTTGAATTTCCCATTTCGATTCACCTCATTTTCCACATAAATTCAGCGAGGTACTATGGGTTGAAAAGCCATCAAATTAATATTTGAGAACCGACCGAAAGTCATTAAAATTTATCCGATCCTGATTGATATCGGACGGTCGGGTTCCGATTGATTGCACCGGAAATACAGGAAATGAATTGTGTGCGCATCCCGAGGATTGTTTCTGATTATCGGTGGACTGTGGAATGAGCGCCAACGCGAAAGGTTAATTTATTACCGGTGGCGATTTGCGAAGAAAAATGCCGAGAGCAGCAACAGCCTCGAGTTCCGGACAACCGGAAATGTGAAATATACCTCACTGGTCTAATTTGACGCGCGCATTGCATGATCAAATATAGACGAGATGGTCGAGTGGACGATGTCATGTCCGAGCTTCGGACCTGATTTGGCTCGATGTTTTAATGATTGGATACAATTAGTGCATGTTAATCAATTAATTAGTGAGCCGATGGCCGGTAATGAGTGAGCGTGCCCGAGTATATCTGTTTGTGTGTTTACATAGCTGTAAATGTGGATGTTTTGTCATCATGTGAAAATTTCCTCGCTATTCTCTGTGGCTTTCATGCACCAGGTGTGTCCAGAAACTCCTAATATTGAAAATTTTTAGCGGAATAGAATTGGTGATAAACCATGAATTTTTGTAAATTTGGGATACCCTGTATGAGGGATGCTGATTGAACACGATAATAAACGTGTTGCAAATGATATTTATGTGGAATTGGTTGTAGTGTTGGAATTGTGAATTTTAATTAGTTTTTTGTTGCAATTTGTTAATTGGGTCAGCCAATTACGAAGTGGAATAACATGGAGTTTGGAGAGTCAATATTTATTTTTGTTTTTTGAATATGATCAATTAATATACTCGGAATAATTCTAATTTTGTGGTTCTAACACTCAAAAATCATTGTAATTTGAAAGCTATAATTTTAATGCATCTTTGAGTTTGTTGTGAATCATATTGGGACCACAACTATAAATACACACAGAAAATATGATTTTGAACTGCCATCAAGCATTGAATCGAAATTTGGTCCAAATTATAATTTTAACCTTTTCCGGTCTTCTAAAAGGAATCACCCATTTCCTGAAGCAATAAAATTGATAAAAATCCCCCCTGGAGACCCTTTTTTATTTATGCTTTATTTTTCATGTTTTTGAGCAGAAAATTGTATTAAACCATTATTATCCATTAACGGATTTCATATTGGAACGAAAAATCTAATCACGTCCGCTATTAACTGACAAACGAACGACGACAGCAGGTTGGCGAACCCAGGTTTGTGGCGGTTGGGAAAAAGGGGCACAGAAGGGTACACTCACACAGTGCGAAGAAGAATTGAATGGCAACACCGAAGATTGGAGGCGGAAGCGTCTCCGATTCGAACAACCTTTCCTCCAGCCGCCTCCGACGAGAGAGACTCACTCCGTTCGCATTATTTTCAGCGCCGGCCAAGTTTGCCACCACCAGCGCCTATATGTATACGTATATAATGGGCGCAAGACGAACGATCCGAGTTGCAATAAGAAGGAGGCAAAAAATGGGGCACGGGCACGTTTCCATCATCATCTCGGCTGCGGCAGCAAGTACTTCTACGAATGCGATGCGCTTGGACCGATTATTCTTTCGGTTTCTACGCTTTTCTTCGCTTTCTTTTTCTCGCTGGTGTTCTTTTCGTTTCTGTTTCCAACCGGCGCCGATTCCATAAAGGCAGGCGCACATAAGTGGAGGTGAGTGGAGCACACCGAAGGCTGTTATTAACTATAATATGTAGGTGTAACAAATCAACCGACGTATAAAATATGATAACATTGCTACAGGGTGTACTCAGAACACTCCAATCCCATTGTAGAAGAATATGGTCTTATTGGAAGTTTTGAAGACACCCCTAACCATAGATCTTGATCGATACCTTCGGAAAGGTGTTTCTTCAATTTCGATGCCATAATTGAACAATGCCATTCCATCGAGTGCCCCCTTCCAACCTCAACAAAGGCAAACGCTCTCAAATGCTCCAGAATGAGGATGGTCGCGCATTATATTCAATTTCCGACCTTGGTTACCACTCAACTTTATTGTCACTTGTAGTGACGGAGGAACGAGGATACGAGGATGGTTCTGGTATTGTTGTGTTTCGTGTACGTCCACCAGGGATGCATTACGAGCCCCTTTTAATGCCGCACCTAATGATCGTTTCTTTGGGCTTCCATTGAGATCGAAGTTGCCTCGCTGGAGAAGACCGAGGAAGACAAGTCTTCAGAGTACAAATGGGAGGCACACGCGCTCAGCAATTGCCGGCCGAGTGTCACAATACCGATCGTTAACTGTACTTGAAACTTGAATGCCCATACAGCACATAATACCAAATTTGTTCGGGGAAAGTTTTCACAAGATCCCCAACGGCAGCCGTGAAGATGCCGCCGTTGTATGAATGGCATTGGAAAGATGAAACCGATAGATGATGGAAAGAATGGCCGAGAATTTGTATGGAAGTAAGAAAAAGGAAAATGTCATCGTGCTCGATTATCTAGTTGGAAGAAAGTGAAAGCTGTTTTTTGGAAAATCCTCATTGGAAAAAATTTCCCAAGTTGGATTCACACTGAAATTAACAAATTGGATAACTCTAAAGTTGATGTTCAAAATTGAGGATACCTCAGTATGAAATTCAGGCGGAGGTAACTTAACGGGAGGGTACCAGGCAATACTTTCGACAAATTCCGCACAGAGGGAGTAACCAACTTTCCTCAAAATTTCATACTTATCTCTGGTTCAGTCGATATGATTTATTGCTTTACTAGA
>JARJDZ010001913.1:0-36915 GCA_030264555.1 Aleochara sp. GC000083
AATACGGCTTTTTAACAACTAACCATCAGCGGGCCGATGCTGATAAACCGTTGCCAGCACTGAACCGACGATGCCAGCAGTCGGCCGACTTACGGCCGTACATAGTGTGTTTATTGGGATGTATTTAGTTTATCATATGAAATATGCATTCAACAAAGTGAAAAAATGTGAAAAATACGAAAATATAAACAAATTACATACAATTTTCATGAGTTTATACAACGTTTTACTTTACCCGAGAATAATTGGCACAATAGTCCAAGAAACCACAAAATCTTTCCAAAGTGCATCTCGAAAAACAAGGTTATATTGACTTTAAAATTTGTTCCTATTTCGATAGAATTTTTAAAACAATTAAAACAATTATCATATCGAAAAGGATAGATTATTTTACTGCTCACTCTAGTTTACTAGTTTACAACAAAGAGGATCCACAAGAATGAACGTAGCAAGATATTTTTTCTCTATTATTTACAATTTACTATTATTTACTATTTGTTAGATATAAATTCATTCAAGGTGTACCCTACAAACTGCATCCATTGCAAAATAAAATTAATGAAATAACAATCGAACCAAATCAGAAAGCAACTTTGAAATAGCATTTCGATCTTATGCATGGAAACTGGACGTCAGATATTTTGACTACACCCTGGAAAATATGCTATAGGTCCTTTTTGAAAAATCAATGGGTAAGATCTTCAAAAAGTAGATCCTGTGTCGCAAGGTGTTGAAATGGTTCCAGGGAACAATTCAGCCACTTTAAACTGGATGGAGTGGTAAAAACTTGTTGTGTTGAATGTTGAATGAATAATGTAAATTCATTAAAATTTTGCAATGTATTGTATTGTAAATTAATTTCAAATTTTTCCGAAATTTTTCTGCGAAAGTAAATATCAGTCCTCGGTCGTATAATGGCCATTATCCCCGCCTGTCACGCGGGAGATCGGGGTTCGATTCCCCGCCGGGGAGGACTTTTTTGTTTTTTAAATTTTATTTTTAATTGCACAATTTTCCAACACAAATGTATTGACGCCCTTTTCCTGAAAGCAGTTAAAATACACCATTATCGTACGTAATGCCTTTAAAGTTGTTAAATATTGGGCTATTTTGACCACTTAATAATAGCCTACTTTATTCCCTAGTAAATAAACTGCCTGATTCTGAAATAGTTAAATGAATTGAACAACAATTTCCATGACAACACAATGGTTTGCATATTAAATGTCAACTTATGACATATGTCAGCAACAATTTAAAGAAATGTGCAATCGAATGACAAGTATGTCCCCATAAATCGTGGATATATTTCAATAAACTATGTATAAGCAAAATTTGAAGGTTAGGACAAAAATTTTGGATTCTGTTCAAGATTAAAGGATGACTTGTTACGTTTAATGAAAATTGTTCTGCGCTAGCAAAATATAATTCCGACGAAAATTTAATCTAAACCATTTACACTCGATTGATATAGGTCGTTTTGTCTTACTAAAAGATGAGTTTGTACAATATTCCAAGAAGCCCCAGTCCCAAAATATCATTTAACATATCATCCATGTTTGACAAACAAACACTATTTCGCGAGTTTTCTTTAAATTTATTCACAATCAGTTAAATAAAAACTATTCATTTATTTCACTAGTAGAATAAAGTACGATACTTGGTTGCATGTAGATACGATATATGAATCTTTTATTCGTGATAATAGATTAAAAATAACATTTAATTTGTTTCAAACCTGAATGAATAACACTTTTGTATCATTCAAATAATATAAAACCGAATCAAAAATGACAAAAATAAAAGCCAATCTAAGGAATTTGTACAATTCTGCAGAGGAGTACCAATATTGTAAACCTGTTTTCAATAAATTTATTGGCTTTATTTACTCATTCACCTGTATTGGATTACACATTGCAAATACATGTGGTGAATTGTTACATTGTTTATACTTGCTGTTGCGCTTTCACAAATTGCATAACATTTAAATGCTATCCATATAACGTTGCTTTTCGACCAATGTTTGCAACGTGCTCAGGCCCACTCATTCATATTTTACCCGAAAAAACGTTCGCTCTGAATAAACGAAATTTTTTGTTACATGACAATTAGATAAGCTTGCGTTCAAAAAACCGATTATTATACCTTCCACATCGACCAATAATGGGAATGGACGGGAATTTGCTCGTTGAAATGGTGAGCGCTTCGTGCGTGTTCGGCGATCGACAATTGACGATCAATCGCAGTGCACAAAATCGGCAACAACTCAGCGAATATGTTCGCACTCACTTGCGCTGTTCGCGTGGTCATCGAACTCCTCGTATGCGCAGATACCACCACAAGCAACAGCACAAAACGAAGTCTTCTTGGATCTATGGATCTCTGGACAGAATGGAGTTGGACTTTTCGCGCGCATATTTTCTTCTCGGAGAATCGCTCCTACTATACTTAAAATTTCAAATAATTAAGATGGGTCATGAAGTATTGCTGAAACCTAAAGGGATGAAATTTCAGTCAACACTTTTTGGTAGATTTATTTTTGAGGACTAAAATACTTTATCTTACTAGAGCGTATTTTCTATACATTTAAATTCTCTAGTAAAATAATTGATGTACATTTTTTAACAAGTGGAAGAAATGAATACATTTTTTCTACAAATGTGAGAAATGAATGACATCTGATAAAATAAAGTGCTTTGGTTACTAGGCTTTCAAATATTTAAGCTTTGGCAAACATAATCATAATGTGCCAGCTCAAACCAAATTCTGACGATTTAATTATGACATTTGTAATGTCACATGAAAAATTGGTGAAGCGATTTTGGATTTTGTTGTTTCTTGGAACATAGCATCAACTTTTCTGCAGAAAGATAAAATAATATATAATATATAATATATATAATAAAAATATACGCTCCAGTAAATTGTTAGATGAGTATTATTAGCTTAAGTTTAATTAAGACATTGATCAAATGAATCTGATCAATAATCCTTGTTGTTTTGTAAGAGCAACATCTTGCATCTTTGATCATTATGCAGGGAAAGAAGTAATAACAATATGTATGTTAAAACTAAAGTCAGAATGAAAAATTATTTTCGTTACTTTATAATCTAGTGTTATAGTCCTGTAAGATGAAATGTCTGCTTTCTGGTAGTAATTTCCACCTTCTTTTAGATAAAGATTCTATGTAACCAGCAATGACCTCATTAACAAATATTTCTTTATTTTAGTCTTCTTTCCATTTCATTTTTCAGCTATACTATATCTTAAAATAATTCAATCTACTCCACAATCATTTTTCTACTTTCTGATCAGTTGCAGACTCCTCGCAAGGTTGCGTAGTCACGTATCAATATGTAACAAAAAAATTGTATAGGCAATCTTCGTTGCATTTCCTAATTGAAATGATTCCTAGATCGCTGTACTCATCGTCTGATAGCCAAAAAAAGCCTGCAGTTTACAACTAATTGTAAGGAAGTTTTTCTGCAACAATATTTCATAATCCTCTTAATATTTATATTTAACTTTTAAAATTAAGATAAAATTTGCTCTTGTCCCTTGTAGATCCCTTATTTGTTCTTTTAGGTAACAGGTAATTCGCAGTGACTTGTTGTAACAACAAATGATATATTTTCAAACTAGAAAATTCACGATGACGCTCAATATTGATAACAACATAAAACATTTATTATTAGTCGTAGTTGTTTTGGAAACAAAGCAATTTCTTTCCAGTCGGAACTCCACAAACGCCTAACGCACAAAATCTGCAGTTCAATTCACATTTGCTTTCAACTCGTCCGTTGAAGCTTCTTGCAGTTAGCGGGGTTATTACACGATCTTCGGAAACTTGTTCGCAATCCACACTCGTTGCGAATACGTAATTTATTCGCTCACTTCACTGTGAGCCGCACTGCACACATTTGTTGCGTTGTTTGAATCGTTGCATCTCGGTGCAGTACGCAATTGAAGTTCACGGCTCCCGCACTCTTCGAAAAGAATATTGCGCTGGCCTATTACGGTACATAGGTCTTCCTCGCGAAGTAAATGACTTGGAACCTGGCTTAAATCGACGTTGAGTCGCACTTATCTGTTGCCACTGCAAATAATCTCTTCAAATTTATCTGCCTACCTAACCTCAGTTTATACTTCGCGCTACTGTCAAAAAACCATGCTCATATGTCAAAATTTACATATAGCGACATCTGTTGTCCACCCGGGATATTATACGATTTATACTATCATTGATTATTGTAATTCTTGCATTGAGTGGTGTGTTTATAGGTTCGATGCGTGTCGGCTGCCTTCTTATGCAATCTCCCCCACGGTGTTATATTCCCCTGTTTTCCTGTTTTCATTCACTCACTCATTCATTGATTCACCAGCATTGAATTGCCAGCCGACCCTCGACCCCTTCTTCACGGTGGCTGCCACACCACCGCCATTGCCCCATCATCGTCTTCGGCGGTCGTTTCATCTGCACCATTGTTGAACGACTTGCTGGCTGACGATGGGAAGAAGGAATGGTCGATGATGACTAATTCGAGGCATAGCGTTGATAGCGACGCCGATTGCTTGCTTATTTAATGAATGCGCGCTTGTTGGTGATGACGATGGTGTCATTGCAGCGGTGTAGACTGCATGTATGACTAATAAATAAATGCCCCTCATCTGGATGGATACTTCTGGAGGGGAATTTTGACATTGATGTCGACGGGGATCTAAAACCTTATTATTGAATTGCTCACTTTCTCACTTGGGTTTAGTTTGAAATTAGTGATTGTTTATCTTTGACGTCAAGGAGCAATATTTGAGGTTACATTCTAAATTGTCATTTTCCATCGACTCATATTTTTAGTTGGTTAAAATATCTCTATGGTAACCAGACATTTGCTACAAACAAACAAATTAGACTGTCACATTTTACCAATATCATCTTTCACTCTCATTAAACGAATAAAACTGGAATTGATTCAATTGATGATGACCTACGAACAACTTGATTAATAAAATTACCACCAGATAGCGCCACTTTTAATTTACATTCGTACTGAATACGCATTGACAATGAGTAATATCCTTATCATGAACCGATAATTGCGCAATATTTACACGAATTACTGTAGGCCACTTGGAATAATTACGAGCATGCGTAATACACCTCGCGTCGTTTAATTAAAATGTGTATTTCTATGAGTCAATGCCACGTGCGAGGCGAACAAACGCAGCTGGACAGATGTTTCCCCTAATAGAAGTCATCAGCTTCCTTCCATCTTGCATTGCACCGGTTCCTCTAAAATACAATACGTCAAGAGTGCAGGCGGAACAGAACAACGCCACATTTGAGTAAATATTAGAACATTCGGTAGAGATGAGCTTACGTGCCCGTGCTCTGCTACACACACCACATTCGAACAAAATTCTCACTTCTCTCGATTATTCGTTTCGTTTCATTCCATTCCGTTTCGAAATACGCATAATATTGAAGTTTCACCGCGCGGCCGATCAGAGCCGAACGACCGTCGAAAGCGCACGATCGCACCGGTAGCCATGAAACAAATGAACTCGTTGCGGTGCGATCACGCTCATCATCATATCGACTCAACAACGCAAACGCGCGCAAACAAGTTGAATCGAGAATTGTGGGGAAGTTTGGAATGCTTCATGTGCTGCTTGCTGGTCGCATGAAATGTTGCTGTTTCGACGGGCAGCTTGGCGTCTCATCGTACAGTCATGCGGATGACGTCAGGGTCTAAATTCGTCGCCGCATCGACACATTCTCTTACATATTATACAAATGCATTCAAGCCAGTCTGCCCCTTTTCGGCATACGAGTATGGAATTGTATTAATACCGTATCAAATATGGCGTGTGCGGAGCGGACTTATTTTTATTTTATTGGAGATTTTCATTACGAGCGGAGAACGCCCACGCGTTCGTAGGTCAATGAGCCTCTCTTTATTTCACTTCGTCTCACTTGACTTGATTGCAGATCAGGCGATTTGGGAAGTTTACATAATTTCTGGAGTACTAGCAGTTCCTAGAAGAGTACTACGAGAATGCGGCAGATGAGTGAATTAGTTTGGCGCCATGATTCTTCTGCCGTTTGCACCTTTTCAGGTATCGTTGGTTTATGAATGGCAGCATGTGTTCGTTGCTCGGAGTGTTTGGTTTTGGAGGGTAAAATTCCATGATACCTGCCTCACACCTTTTATGTAGTAATAACCGTTGGGGATCGAAGGCAAAGAGGCATCAGCACAGTCAGCAGGCCCTCAGGATGGGACTGATTGTGAGCAGGGTTTAGACATTACCTACCGGAACTGAATGTCCGTTAGCTATGTAATGTTCATCCCACAGTTTATTTCACCTTTTGAATGGTTGCTGCAAGGCTGACAATGAATCCATATTTTAATAGTTGGTACTTTTCATTGTATCAATTTCAGTGTACCTTATATATTTTTTGAATTTACTTGGTTAACCCTAATTTTATAAGATTTCATTCAGAATCTCTTTTTTCACAATCACTCGTTTCTTTCTGGTAGGTTCATCACTTTTCTTTTCAGAATTTTAGAAGTCACAATCTTTTTGGTCAGTTTTTTTATTGACTCTCAATTTTTGTCATTCATAAGCTGGTTAGACTTCAATCTATTGTTTCTACATATTAATTTAAGTTTCAATCCTAGCTTCATCACTCGAATGGTTTTTTCTTTGAGTTTGACATTAGTCGAACTGAGATGAACAGCTCTTCTTCAGCGAAGTAATGATTACACAAATTCAGAAGGTAAATCATTGTGAGCTATCAGTAACCTTGATAGATATTATGTACCTGTTTCATAACACAATAAACTATCTTTGATAATTACTTGTACTGGATATTTTATAATCATAAGGTTCATAAATTAGTACGAACAATATTTCACAATATTTCTCAATTACCACCTAAATAAGATACATGAGGACATCTTCGAAAAAGTAATATTCCACACCAAATAAGGAGAAATTGATAAATATTATTTGAATGTTTCCAATAACTGCCAACTCTCAAAACCAATCATCATTTTTTTCTAAACCTGCTATTTCAAAGACTCGTAAAAATCCTACCCCTTATTGTTAGTAAATCATATTAAAAATTATTTTTAATATATAATCAGAAAGTTATAATGTTAGTAATAAAATAAACAAACACGAAAACCCCCAAAATTAACCAATGATTACATCTTGAATATAAATATTTGTAAACGGTTATTTTCCATTGGTATTGACATTGGTGACACATGAAATGAGATGAATGGAGAGTTTGCAGCAACTTCTTCTCCTGCGCGCCCTGAACGAACACGTGCGCGTTCCATCCAAGTTTTTTACCGTGGAGTAAATGACTACAAAAGGGGGATGAAGCGTTTGAGTGTTGCACGTTGAGGGCCATGTCGGTTCCTCGATATTTTGGCAAGCCGAAAAACCGAACCCTCCGCAAATTCGAAGAATCAATACAATGAACATACACGAAACGAACAGAAGAAAAGAACAGTGCAGAGGGGATATGGTCGCAGGTCACGTGTCACGTCATCCCTTAACTTGCAATGCAATGCGTCACTCATCCGATTTCCGATTTCATCTTCCAGCACCGACTACTTTTCAAAACAGTCATCTCTTCGTGTGCCTGCCATTACAAGCAAGAGCGAAGAGCGGCTAGCTTGCAACAATGGCTTCCGCAATGTGGGTACTTCACGGTTTGTTAACTTGAATTTTCCTCGCCTCACATTAGAGTGTTGACTGATAATACACGTACAAATTGTTTGAACACATTCTTCATGTTTGACAAAATTGTTCAAGTTAAAACTTGTTGAGCAGTCACATTACTTACAAATGACTTACTAACATTAGATTTTAATTCAGAACATGGTTTTAATACCGAAGTTTGTACTTTTTGTATTTTGCTTTGCGAATTAATTATGCACCAAAAATACAACAAAACATCTTGAGTTACTTGAATCAGATTGCTAATCAGAAGAATCGTATGCATTGTTTATTCTGTTCCCGATTTCCACTTGTTACCTAACATTTCTAGTTTGTAAAGCTCACTACAGATGTTCAGTTTTAGATGTGTCATTGTCAGTTAAAGCATAAAATCGCTTTATTTCTAAAATGGACATTTGAAGAAGAATAGAAAATTTGAATGGAAAGCCGCCATTAAATGCTACTCCTTGTAAAGCAATTGATTTCAACCAAAACTGAGTCTTCCCAATTTCGTAATGACCAATAAATCTTGGCTCAACTATGGTTAAACAACAAGACTTCCGTGCATACTGGCCACGCGTGCAAAACCAACTCCAGCGGCAACTAAAATTGACTGAGGTTATGTTCTTGCAACGGCGCAATTATATTATTTGCTGGCTGCACGTCGTCGCTCGATTGAGCAACCCGCAATTGTTGAAGTCTTCAGGGCATACGCCGGCCACGACGACAGCACGAGCACCAAGTTTCATTGCAATTCAATATGCAACTGCATTTCTTATTCACCTCTTCCACATGCTTGCATGTGGATGTGGATGGTGTTGCACATTGCTCATTGCCTGCTGCAATTCAGCGCAATTATTGTGCAATATTCGCGGCGGTGGAAAAGAAACCTGCATCCATGCATCGCACGTACGCCACATTGACGACTATAATACATAAATTCATACATATTTACTTAATCCGCAGAAATATTGCCCCATTGAGGTAATTCCTTGCAGCTATCGCGCAGGCGTCCAATGGCTGATACGTGAAACTGCACATGCGCAAGTGACTTAGCCTGTGTAAATTGCGTCTTAATTGTATGTTGCCGAGTATCATCATCAGCATTGTTTTTCAGCTTTAAAGAAGCGTTTGTTGCCGAACGTTCGCGGTCGTCGTCATCTTCGTCATGCCCGAATGCATCGCGCAACACACTTTTCAGTACGAGGTGCGCATTCGACGTCCTTCTCGCATGCATTCACTTGCTCTCCGTTTGCATCATCTATCTCTCAATGGTATCTATCGTTTATATCCCATAGACAAGTTGATTTCTCAAATACCGTTGGTGTATGACAACTACACGTATTCCAGAGCGTCTGTTTCACTCTTCTTTATGATCGAAACGACTTCAATGAGAGTGCAGCAAATACGAACGTATAAATTGTTTCAGTGCTAGCTCAGCTCACGTCAAACGTTTCTCTTTGTTTCTAGATTTCACATGAGAAATTAAAGCAGAACAGAAATTATAAAAATTTCAATTTGCTGTCATTTGACGGTAAAGTAGTTTCAAACTATCATTTCTATTATCATAATCATGAACGAATTCACTCATAATAACTTATTTTGCATCATTATCTTTACAAAATCTGTCGTTTTCTTGAAATAACTCTAATGTTGTAATTCAGTTATAAACTGAGAAAATTTACGTTGGATTCATTCATAGTTTATAAAATAGTTTGAAACACTTTCTAAAAATTTGCAGATTTTTGGAGTAGCGAATCAGATGGTCATAATTCCATGTTGTCCGATGAAGATATCGTCGCTCCAGTTTGGAAGCCACTGGTGTTATAGCTGGTTAGTCGTCAATATAACAACGCGTATGAGAGATCTTCAACCATCTCTGTGTGCAGCACTGCACGTAAAGTAATTGGTAAAGTTGCAATTGTAGTAGTAGTGGAATTGTAGGTTGTGGGCGCTCAATTATAACTTTCTCTTTGGTGGAATACGCGCGCGGATTGCTGTTAGAATAGCTGAACGGCGCTCAAGTTAGAAAACTACCTATTTGAAAATATGTACACATGCGTACATAAACAGTTAGTACGCGTTTACTATAACTAACTCAGCAAGCTCATCGAGTGATTTCATTCCCAATTTATATCTGGATGTGTTTTATGTATATTTTTAGACAAATAAAAATGACTCTTGACTGCCACTTTTTGCATATATTCATTGTACTCGTAGTGAACTATGCAACACATAAATAGAAATATTGCAAATTTGTTGTTAACATGTACCAATCCATTGCAAAATTTGGTCAAATTTCTTGTGATTTTACCTGATTTTGTTATAGATGATTTTGGTTTGGTACCAATGTTCTCTCTAATTTTTTCGTTGAGAGAAATTTACTGTGCAAAAATATAACACACATGTCACATATATGTTAATATATTATTTAATTGTGCAAAGAATTAAATATCTGTGCAACACCTGAAAATTTAGTGTGCAATTGCACATTTGCACAGCTTAGAGAGAACATTGTTTGGTACTAGGATGATATAAAAGTCAGTTAATCAATTTGAATGATTTAGGAAAATACAGAAACAATTATATTTCCTAGAAATGTGATTGAAAGATTAAAAAAGTCTGAAACTTGCAATAAAATTTATTAAAGTAGGTATCGGTAAAAAATTGATAACAATTATTTCAGCCAGATTGAATTGATATTTCTGATTCAAAATTTCACTACATGACTTTATTTATGTTTGCCTTCTAAATTGAAGGAAATGTTTCACTCATTTATTTATCATTTGAAGGATGGTGGATTTGCACTTCAATACAGTAGTAAGTTTTCAACGAATCCAAGTTGCAGAAACCTGATCGATTTTATCGATTCTTAGAATATGTATGCGGAACCATATCAAATTCTTGCAATAAATTATATTATTCATGATAAGATGTAAATGTATCAAATATGGGAATGAAAAATTATTAATCTCTTCAAAAAGAGTTTCATAATTATATTTCTCCCTTCTATGCTTTCGACTTTTTTGGCTTTCATCAATAAATTGTTGCAAGAAATATAACTGTAAAAATTTGTATAAAAAGAAGAACAAATATGTAATTATTAAATTTTCTTCAAACTAAAATAAACTTAGTATATGAAAACTGGTCCCAAATGTGTATTTTTGTGTATAAATTATGCAATATTCATAAAATATTTGCAAATGAGAAATTCAATAAACTTCCTAATGTGTAATTGTTTTGATTTTGAATTCACCGTGAATTATTGATTGAAAATATAATCCAGCTGTGAATGATTTACATATTTGTATCAATATACCAAATATATGTTTTTGGTATCTTATTTTCGAATTGCAACTCAATGTTAAATTGAAAAAATGATTGTTTAGAGTTGTAAATGTTATTCTTCTCGAATTTTGGTTCGTGGGTAGCTTGTTGAGCATGTCTGTTAAAGCTCTGATTTGTGATCTTTTTGAACTTAATTTATCCAAACTGCGTTTATTAAGTTTATGATAGCTTTGAGTAATTTTTGAAAATTCACTATTTGATCAAAACAGTGATTGTATATTGCATATCAACAGAAAAAAAATCAACAAGCAAGCATTCTACCAAACCACAGCATTAATTTTACTTTGTGCTCCGTTCTTAATGTGTTACCGACTGCTTTTTACATGTTAACTATGTACTCCATGTACACTTAATTACTTATAACTTACTTGTACGAAGTACAATTGTTGAACTAAAACTATGTAGTAGCAGATTATCTCCAGCCTTATTTTCATAATTTTTGGACAAGCAACACATTAATGAACTAGTGATGCTGTCGCTTTTCTTACAAACCAACTTCTTTCCTGATTCCTAGGGCAAGCTGATCACATATTCGCCAATTCTAAAATCCCAATATGGTAGCTAGAAAATAAAGATATAAAGAGAGGATTTTGTGTATATTTACATACTACAGATATACCTAATTGCCTAATATAACTTCTTGAAGTGGTGAAAATTTTTAAATATAGTGGACTTGCCATGGGACGCCTCTTTCTCGATTGTGCAAAGTAGTGTAAACGAACTTATAAGTAATAGTTGACAAAATATTCAGATTTGTTATATGTAATTCAATTTGCATCATTAGTAGGTATGGTACTTCAGAATAGTCAAATATATTTAAGAATACATCAAATATTATGCAGAAGAGTTCAAATACAAATCATATGATTATGTTAAATAATAATTCAGTTATTTATAGTTAAATTATGTACGTAACATCAGAATATTGACATTATTAATACAGCGGTAATTATCATTCAATTCATAAATACTACTTAAAATCAACTTCAATGGAATCTGAATTATAATGCTTTATGAATTTTATAAGGCAACTTTAGTATACAATTCCCATTTTCTTACGGTTATATGGTCCTCCTCATTGTGTAAAAGTACTCAAACCTCACAATGGGCCTTCTAATCTTCAGTAAATTTTTAAATATCATAAATAGCTGAATACTGACCCATGGTGAAGAATTGCAGGTCAGCGCGTTCGAAACTGCTTATGATATTTGAAAATTGACTGAAGATTAGTAGCCCATTGTGAGATTTGAATGCTTTTACACAATGATTGTGGCCATATAACCGTAAGAAACTGAGAATTATATATATTTCATGAATCGGAATTTTACATTGATAGCATTCTGAATTAGAAAAAGCCACGTTTTCGTTTATAATTTAGACTGTAAATTCATTTGATACTTTCTCAATTTCTTTAAACAAATCTCAATTTCATTTCTTCTTTTTTGAATTTTAATTGATGTTTTGTAATTTAATTGAAAATTTAAAAAAATGTGTAAATATTTCCAATGTATATTAATCACAAGGAAATTATTTAGACAAGGAGTGAACAACACTTTTCTGCTTTGGACATTTCCAAACATTAAAATTGTTTGATAAACCACACCAAAATATGATTACCCGAACATTATTATAATGTCATTCGAATTTTCTTAGAATCCAAAATAGTTTGTTAACATAACTTACACTTTTAAACTTAAATCAAACCAAGCGTCATATTATTAACGAAATAAAAAAAAATAATTGGAAAACAGATCACATGTCCTCTGTTTCTGTTCTAGAAGTTTAAGTACGACTCTGTCTACAACCATACTACTCTGTATACAACTTGCCAGGAAATATGGAAATTTTTACCATAAAGTATAGAATCAAAAATCTCTTTCCATTTGCAAATTAATTGATCATAACCCCAAAGCACTGACCATTATCAACCATAATAAAAGCCCGCCATAAAGATATCGAACGTCGAATTGAAGCATGTTGCGACATACTCTCGATTGGCTTGGCATTGTCAACAGTAAATTGCGCATTAGCATACGCATGACGCACTCAATTTACACAGTGGCTGATGACGACAACCACCAACATGCAACCATGCACGCTAGTGAAAACCCATCCGAATGCGACTGATTGAACGTCACTGATAGCGAGCGACTCGCTGAGTTTACTATTATTAGAGGTAATTAAAGGGAAAATTCTAGAGAGCCACCTTATGTAGCTTATCGATGCATTGAAACAAGCGAATAATTTTCTCGAAAAATATTTATTTTAAATTATTATATAATATATTCTTTCATATAGAATTTTCGTACTATTATACACATTTATATACAATATAAAGGAGAACGGAAATAAAAATATTTCATCAATATATCTTGCTGTCTTTGCATTTTAGATGTAAATCAAATGAAGATTATCTTGGTTCAGAAGATTTGTCTTGCCTGTCGATGTGTAAAGCGGGTGCAACCCTTAAAACAGAGTCAAATCTGCCTAATATATCCAAATGAAATATTACTATTCAATTAATATACAAGACATCGTAAAAATTACTTAATAACAATAGTTTAATAGAAAAATCATAATTAAATTAAATTCTTCATTGAATATATTCTTAAATCTTATGTACAAATAGTATACAATCTTGTTTTGTTTATTTGTTTGTTTGTTTGCCTACGTTTTTCTTTTGTTTTCATATATAGATTTGCTGATTGTTTCACGACAATTCCTCAATTTCTGCCTGGTTTTCAATTTGGTCACGTGTCCGTTGATACAACGTGATAGTGGAATGTCTTGCATCTGAATTGATCATTTTTCTGCACAAAATTCAATTGTCGTGGTGTTGTATTTACCATAAAAGTAATGGATGGATGAATCGTGGTATAAATACGGTGAATGCATCGTAGTTAAAAACAAAAAATAATTAATTTCTCTATATCACAATGATTACGTGTCAAAAATCATAAATACCACGATTTTTGTAGGTTATAAATTAATAGCACCACATAATAAATTAGGAAAACACTTCGTTGTTCTGCTCGCAGATTGTTACGTATTTTCGGAGGGCGACTAAACGGTCATTGCAAGAAACGGCCGCTGCTGTATCGTATCACTCTCCTTCGCCTGGGAGCTGCACAAATCCGGAGTCAGCGATCGGTTCGACGACGTCGTCGACGACAGTTTGGTACCGCTGGCCGTCGTCGTCGTCGAGGAGCTGCTGGAGTTGTTACCAGAACTGCCATCAGGTGTCGTCGACGCCATTCCAAAACTGAATATTGAAACCAGTGACGTAATCCGGTCGATTTCCATGGTGTTGTTGCTGCTGTTGGTGCTGCCGCCTGCGGTGTTCGTGGCCTGCTGCTCCTCCAGTTCTTTGCTCACCGTCTCGGAGAGCAGCGTCGCAGCGTCGTCGAGGAAGACGGAGTCGTCATCAGGTGTGGATGATGTGCTGCTGATGGTACTCGCGCTCGAGCAGCGCCTCTTCGGCAGAATGCTCTGAACAGCCTCCTCCGTCTCCCACTCGCTGACGGCTCGCCGCCTCTTGAGGCACATCGTCGACGAGCCTGACGCGGGTGTCGTTGACGTGGTGGTCTGCCGCTCCTTGAGCACGTTGCTCTTGTCGAGATCGAGGTAGGTGAGCTGTTCGCTGTGATAGCTCGGTGGTTGGTTCTCCTTATCTTGCTGCTGTTGTTGTTGTTGTTGGGAGGCACACTTGACGCATCCCGTCTGCGTCGTCACCTGGAGGTAGTCCTCCGGCAGCGAGGTGGTCGGTATGCCGGCCTCCTCAACGGTGAGTCCCACCAGGTCGTCGTCGTCTTCGTCGGGCTGCTGCTGCTGTTGCGCGGCGTGCGGCATACTGGGATGCGCTACTTGTTGCTGCTGATGGTGCGGCTGCATGGGCGCCGCTGCCGCCTGCTGCTGGTAGTGCACCATGTTGTACGCCTCCTCCATGAAGATGTAGCGCGCCTTCTGCAGCACGGTGGCGACCAGCAGGTTCTTGTGCAGGCTGACGCCGCCGCGATGCGTGCGCGATTGGGCGATCTTCGTCAGCGAGATGCCGATGAGACGTTGCGCTTCGCTCGCCATCTTATATTGAGTAATCCACGACAGGGTGCCGATTGAATGCAAACAAACTTTCACAAAAAAAAAAACAGTAAACACTCTTGGTGGATTTGCCCGAAAACTGGCAACTTTTCCGGATGATGACGCTGATGAGCACTTGGGACGCTTGAAAGGTGTTGTGCAGGTGGTCTATATTACTCCAATTATGCGTGTGCACCTTGCGTGTGCGCTGGATACTACAGGGTCGCTTGGCGCGCGTGCCACGGAAACCGAACGTTTGAGTAAAAATGCGATTAAGACCTGCTTCGACAAATCGGAACGACGATCGCGTGCGCAAGATGGAAAATGCTCGCAATTGCCGCCAGCCACTCGTACTTATAGCTTCACGTGACGTCACAACCTACTTTCGACGTGTCGTCGGCCAATCACCGCGACGTCCTTGCCGAACAAGTACGAACGATCGCTTCCATTTTATTCCGGATTCATTTCAACTACAGGGTGTTTCAATACCAATCACAGCCTTATCTAAAATTAAAATTAAAAATGGCCTTATGTGGTCTTAAATTCAGCTATTATTAACAAACATAATCTAGAAAATCATTTATATTTTACAAAACGAAATAATGTAGTTCATCACATGGGACGAAAAGCTTTAGAAGATTTTTCACATGTTCTTGCAACATTCACTGTTCATACGTGTCTGACTGTGAGTACAATGCACCTACACAATCATAATATGGTGAAATCCAAAGCAAAAGAGAACTGAAACGACTGATGGACGCGCAAGAAGACCAAACGCGAACGCGTATGAGCTTCGCACTGACTGCAAGCAGTACGGTCCACAATCACAATACATCGTTCGATAACTTCGAATTCAGATACGCGGCCTAACCTTTATTAATATTACATTTCAATGCATGGCGGCCGTAAAAGAACGCATACATGCACGCAAATGAAGCAAACAAGTTGAAGCGGTTTCGTTCTGCTCAGCAGCAGCAAAGCGGAAGTGTCGTGACACATCATTTCAAGCGTGCACAAACTATTCGCGTACGTTTATTCCTTGATTGTGTCTACGTATGGCTAATGACATCATTGGTAAATTATTATGCTTGGGGATTTCTTTACATTTTCGCGAGGATTATCCCATAATTGAAAGAATCTCGCATTATTGTATATTGCAATTATATTTACATAGATTTTGCAGTATAATAATTCAGTAACTAGCAAATTGCATGCATTTTCGTTTTTATATTTCAGCTAGAAATGACAAATCCAGTCTTATCGCCTTAGAGAGATTAAATAATTGGTGTTATTTGTTACTCATGCGTTATCAAAGTACAGGTTCACCTCATTTTATGCTATGTCAAAAAATGAAATTAATTACCACTCATTACTCAAATGCTGTTGTTCCGATTCAGAAAACCGAAAATTATCCTTCAGGAATTGGTTTGCCATCTTATGTTAGCATATTTTATCATTGTAATAATGTAATAAATATTTTGAAATATTGAAATTTGAAATTTTGTGTTAGGCAACCAACAATGCACACAAGAAACATCAAAATTAAAAATGTGGATTAAATTTTACTCAAGAACCTTCTCTTGAAAGAGAAACCTTATACCGACTATTTATACGCAGTATTTTATCATTTTTACATTAAAAAAATACTTTTTCTACAAGTTTACATTTCTCATGCTCATTTTCAGTATCATTTACAAAAATGGTTCTTTTTGTCCTATGATTTATTTTTTAAACCCATTTCTAGTTTGCATAGAGGAACATGAAGGAATAATAAATATAAAAATAATGCAACCCTAAAATTCCTATTTCTTCATCCAAAGTATGACAATTATAAAATTGCAGAAAAAGTAAGTCATCAAAACTTTCTTTGACCTGGCATATTATAATTGACAATCCATCAATTTTAATCAAACTTAAAATAAAATATTTGTATATTCATATTTTCCACTTGTAAAATAAAGTACTCACTTATTTTACTTATGGGTAATAAATCTTCACAACAATTGATTAAATGCAAGAGGAGGATAATATTATTTATATTTCACTGCATTGCACCAAGGATCCTTCATATTCATAAGCGTAGAATGAAACATTTAAGAGTAACAAATGTTGGTTTTCCTTTAACTATTTCAATTTCTGTAACTTTATTCCTCAGAATAACTCCAAAGAAAATAAATGTTAGTATGTTATGAGAGGATAATGAAAATTAATTACTATGATACACTTGCGCAATTGTAACAAGTAATAAAAGACGATTTATAAATTTTGTTTTTTATTGAAATTCACATTATTATGTTTAATTCTGCACATAATTAATGTTCAAATACGCTTCTTATATTTCTTTCATATTATGGGACGCGTGGATGCGTACACGGCAATTGTAATGTCTCTTTTTAGCAAAAAGAAAATGAACCATGAGAGGTATGCAGAAGGCAACAAAACTGCATCACCTGGGCTACGTTTCGATAGTGTGTTGAATGAACCACATTTTCATTATATTTGCTTTTATATATTTGCTACTCAATCGTAGCATAACCGTTCGTTACTTAGGTATTAGATTTAACTAATTCATAGAATGTTCTGCATCAAATTGATCATTCATCAAAAAAGTATTAATTATAATATAATAGTATCATGTGATAAGTATTAATTATATGTACAATTATATAAGATATCAAGGATTCAGGGGGCGGTTAAAGGATATCGTAGATAGAGAGGTCCTGTTGAAAAGTTCGCAGCATTTTCTGCACATCCTGCTTGCGTTAGAAGTTTTTACGTAGTCCCAACGAAAAACGATCGGATATCTTGTGACCACGCGCAATATCACAACTAATAACAATAATAACATAAACAATCTAAAACTTACTACGTTGAAATGAATTAGTAAAGCGCATAAACATAGAACGTGAATAGGAACTAGTAAGGCCTACTTTCCCGGTTGTCACCATTGAAATGGGATGTTGATATTGGGACGATTTTTCCAAAGCGACGAACGGCATCATTTC
Organism: Aleochara sp. GC000083; assembly: GCA_030264555.1. NCBI lineage: Eukaryota > Metazoa > Arthropoda > Insecta > Coleoptera > Staphylinidae > Aleochara > Aleochara sp. GC000083. Next base: position 18,163 of record JARJDZ010001913.1, read on the forward strand.
TAGATTATAACAAAGATAATTATACGGCACAAAAAATACAATCAGAGTGTAAAGCGATGAAACAATATTGTACATGAAAGTGCGAGAACAGTAAAAAACGTGATTTCAGCTAATTTATAAATTAGTGGTTGGTTAATCAGTCTGCATATCATAATTTACCAATGTTGACGCTGTTCGCAGTATTTGGACAAAATCGTAGTCGCATAATTTAGATATTTTTTAGCTAAATATCTGTACATCCCCGTTCAATGCCTTTCCTTTTCCATTTGCGTCTCTTGCTCACGGCTTTCTCTAGTTTAAATTACAATATTTAGATACTTCTAAAATCGAATGCATAAAATTAAGATCAATAATATGTCCAATGCGCTACTCCATTTTGACAAACAGGAGCAATATGATGAATGTCATCTATCGATTAATCTCAATAAACCAAAAATCAAAAGCCGCACTTAGTATGAGGCCATATGACGGGATTATATATAGAGAAGATGAAATGAGTAAAAAAGAAATCATTAATAACGTGTTTCTTCGCTCTATCAAGTTAATTAAATCACCTTTTTTTCAGAATCTGTCTCTGTCGATCGTTTTGATGTTATACATGTGGGTGGAAATAGTTACTAGAAGTTTAAAACCGTATCAAACCGACATCGTGTTGGCGTCGTCGAGGAGCGCACGTAAGTTTCGATCACTTCGTATGTTCATCCAGTACGTCTACGTTTTAAACAGCTAGCTGCCGCAGTTGGCGTGGAGGCTGCAGAAGGTTGCGGTGAAGACGATCGAATTTGGCTGACTGGTGTTTCAATTCTCTTCTATGCGACGTATGTATAGATTTTCCTATCCTCGGGTGTGCGCGCCAGGTACTCGCGTTCGATGAGCCCCTCAATGCGCTTCTTGATGATCACCGGCGATGGCAGGAAGCGGCTCTTCAGCTGCTCGGTGACCTCGGTGATGAGTAAATTGTGCGGCATGCGTTTGCGCGACTTCATGATGCGCACAATTGCCGCCTCAATCTCGTGCTTGCGATCCTCGTCGACCTTATTGCGTGTCTCGCGCCGTTCGGGCTCGCTCTCGCCCTTGGCAGCCACCGTCTGGATCTTGACGCGGTGCAGCTTCGACGTGAAGGAGTCGTTCACGAGGAATTCGTGCGTCGGTTCAATCTCCTTCGTTTTCGGGTTCTTGAGGAGGATGCGCTGTGTTGCCTTGCCCATAGCGAGCGACTGCAGGGCGCGAATCAAATCCCGTTCTGGTATGTCGGTTTCGTTCTGGATCTCCTCGTAGGTGAGCTTCTCATGGTTGTTGAAGAGCATCAGCACTACCATCTGGTAGGTGGACACCTGGATGATGTGTTTGCGCGGACCCGAGCGTGTTGACACCACTGATGTGGATGACGAGCATGCACCGTCCTTCTCGCTATCGTCCTTTTTCGGGCCGAAGAACACCGCGTTCAAATCGGCATTGCCTAATTGCGGCTGCAAAGTCAACTGTCTACCGCTATGTTTCCCTAAATAAAACCTAGATGCACATAAGAAATATTAGTAAATTGAATTTAGAATATCGTCAGTGTGGAACAATCATATCACAATAAGAGTGAGTGTGAGATCACAAAATTGTGAGATAAAGTTCATCACTGAATATTTGATGTCCAAAAAGTCAACTCGCTATTAGATTTCATCCTTATATTAGGCACGAAACTTGTGCGGATTTTTAAAGCCAGATTGGTTCAAATGTTTTTGTTTTGTTTTACTCTGTATCACATTGTGCAATCCTTTTAATTTTCAAGGACTTATGCCCGGTTTCACAAACGTTCCTTAAATTTTAATGATCATTAAAGTATCTAAGTATGATTAAATATCACAATTTGTTTCACAAACGTTGATTAAATCCAATCCCTTAACTCATATTTGCCGAATACATAACGAACATCAAATTTAAGTACTACTAATTAAGGAACGTTTGTGAGACCGGGCGTTAGGCTGATTATTCAGAAACCATAGCCATGTTCTCTTCGAATAGTTTGTCTCTCATGAATGATTTCCTGTTTTTATGGAAAACTTGTTCAAATTGGTCCATTTTAGTATAAGGGTACCCAAAAATACAATAAAGCAACATACATAAGCAAGATAAAGATATGGAAGTCTATAACTAGCTTTGTTTTATCCTTATTATGCTTTTGTTAATTATCGTTAACTAATGCAGCTCACAATTTGTCGGCTGTAGGTCAACACATTATTAGTTGCCTTAAAAGCCCATTTCGGCCAATGAATGGACTGCAAATTACAGCTCGGTTAAGTGAGAAGTACAACGCATTCATATTTTAGGGTGCAATAGCGAGTTCACTTTCTAGTTGTTTTCAGTTGTCAAATAAAGCTAATTAAACGTTGATAACTTACCTACGGAAGGATTCAAAGGCTGCCAATGGTGTGGCTGGTATGTGGCACTTGGGCGTCGCGCTCTGCGTAGGCCAAAAGCCCGTCGTCAGGACGCGCATAAACAAATCGACTCCTCCTAGATACGTGTCGTTCTTAATGACGTGTTCCTTGAATTCGTCCATAATTGTATTTGATACCGTCATATCCTTGAACATGCCCTCCAATTTTGATGTAAATTGGCAACCGCATTCCGTCTAAAAATTTAAAAACATTAGCTTCAATTCTTAATGATTGTTTACAGGTTTCAATCTTAAAGCAACCCTTTCGAGTTTATGTTTAGGAATAAACACTTTTTTACTTTCTATTATATCCAAATTATAATCTGAATCTAGCACAAGTTGAAACTTTATAGACAAGCTAACTTATTGTTCATCAAGGTTTAATACTTAGCTACAAGACCTCATTATTGCAGCCAATCATTAAACCAGGAGATAAGATAAAAGCCACCAAACTTTCTTTAAACTGTAATCTCTTGGCTTTAATGCTATCTTCCAAGACCTATTTCTTGTGTTCAAGTATACATACCTTTAATTTTGAGATCATATTCTTTTCCCAATCATCACTAACGCTCTTATTCAAAAGGAGTCGTTTAGCTAAGTGTTGCTTATAATATCGTTCAAAGACGTCCTTCTCCTGCAAGAATCTGAACAACACCATGGATTTGTCCAGGACAAGTTCGATTTCTTGCTCAGACATCCCTTTCACTCCCTTCTTGAGCTTGTCATCGATGAAGAGTGACAAATACTCGGGACTCTTCGGATTCAAATTCAGAAAATGCTCAAAATCGGAGGCAATCATTTGTTTGAAAATTTTATCATTCGAAAATGAGTTTACTAAGAAATGATCGAATCTGCAACAAACAAACACATATAGGAACTGAGCGATAGCGTTAACTGCTGTATTTCGTACCTATCTTTAAGGTCTAACAGTGATTGCACGAAAGTAATAGCGTTCGTTGACACCTGGTGCTCTTCCTCCTGCACGAGCGCCTTGCCCTGCTCTCGCAGGTAGTGTGAAACACAGTCGGACATCGTCTTCAGGCCGTCGCTGACGCGACTAAACAGCTTGTACATGCATGCCAAGTGCTCCGTCTTTTGATTCTTGAGCATGTGCACGACGCCAGAGTTCTCCATCTCAACGATTGTCTTCATGTGCTTCTTGATGAGCTCCTGCTCGACGACCTCGACGATCCGCGACTCGGTGGATTCGTCCAGATAGTGCTTGGCGCGTTCGGACTCCTCGTTGATGCGTGCCTCGACCTTCTTTATGTACACGGACGCACTATTTTCGGCGAGGAATTTTTGGCTCTCCACCTTGTAGAACTCGGCGGACTGCTGGAGGAATGGGCGTTCGAAATCCTCCTCGTAGATGTTACGCTTGTTGATGCCGAGTACCATCAGCATTTGGCAAGCGTTCTTAATTGAGATTCTGTCGACTTTTTCGCCCTTGCGCTCGCGCATTACCATGTTCAATAATGTGTCTTTGAGATGATCGCGAATGCATCCAAATCTGACCACCTAAAAACAATTCGCCGGCATTGATTTGGTTCGCATTGGACTTGTAATGTAATTATTGCACTGATGACATACCTGATCCCTGAATATAATAAGCCCTAGATTGTAAACGTTGTCCACCTCGTTCTGCTGCACGTAGACGCGATCCATGTACATGAGGATGTCGCGGATCATCACCATCGAGGTCTGATGGTCCGTCCAGGCAGCGTTGAGTGTCATCAGGAAGTTGTTGTTGAGCGACTTGAGCACGTCCTCGCGCACCTTCGACTCCAGATGCTGCGTGACGACGTCCTTCAGGCCGGTGTACAGCCGCTCGCCGTGCTTGTGCAGCACCATCGTGTACGCGTTCCGATAGAGCTCCTCGAAGCTGAGTCCAGAATTATTCTTCTTTTGAATCTCCTGGATGGCATTCTTCAGATGCGCCCATATGCTGTCCACGTACTTCTCATCCATCGTCATCTGCGCAAAACAAGCAAATGGGACTCGATTAGTCGAAAACAAAGCAGTCGCCGCGCGTTAACAATTCGTAAGGTTGTACATCTCCTGGTGCGCTCCATGTTCCCGCAATTCCGCCGCTCGTGTTGCTCATGTGCCCTCCGCCGCCGCCACCGCCGCCGCCCCCCGAGCTTGTCGCATTGTTGTTCGCACTCATGAGACGCGGCTTAAACATTTGAATGAGGGCATTTGACCACACGCGTTCGGTCTGAGGATGGGGATCAAAAACGGGCGCGCTCGCAGGCGCTTTTCAAAATGTGTACTTTTCCAAAAAAAATTCCGACGAAACGATCTGTGTGAATGTATTCGACTCGCGTTTCGCGACCTTTTCGACTGCCCTCACGATGAATACATTCTTCTTAACTCGATCGAGCAATTCGTCGGAGGTGAAGCGTTCCGCAAAATGTTGGCCGAATGAAATATGGGGCCGGCCGCACTCTCGCTGTTTAGATCAAAATGAAGCTAGTAGTTTATTGCAAATATTTATTAATTTATTAGACTCTAACTGGAAATTTTGTTTGGAAACAGCTTTCAAAATTTGTGAGTGACGGCTGACGCCGTTGTTGTGTTCTGTCATTTTATTAACTACTCGTTGGCGGCCTACTTGATTTTCCTTTCGCGCTGGGCTGCAGATGATTGTTCTTTGTGGTCGCTCAGCAGTTGAAATTCGTTTTGCGTAAATAAAACAATTTCAGAAATTTGTTACTTCACGAATTAGTTGCAGCACTATCCAGTAGATGTCAGTGGCATCGCTTGCACGGATGGGTTTATTGTGTAAAGATGACAAACGTTTTCATCTATGAATTTTAATTATTTATGCAAGTCGCTAATATTGAAATGAGATACGTATGAAACTGCACAATTACTGATAGCCACAGTGTTCAGCATCAAACACGCCAAATCATTGTGCAATGCCTCGATTCGAGTGACTACTCCTAAGCTGAATTAACATAACCAAAATTTGACAGTTGTCGGAGCAACTATTATTGCTACTTACGGGAAATGCACGAATCCTCATCTTGCCCTCCTTGCCACGGGTCATTGGACCGTTTTTCATCATCGTGACGATGCCTTGCAGATGTTGACACCACGAGAGAAGAAGCAGCCGAATCGCTGCGGGTTTGCACTTGTGCTTGCTGTTGTTGGCCACGGAATTTGGGTGGAAGTTATTACACCTCACATGCATGCACTGGTGGAATGAAGTCTATGCTTATTTAGACCGATTTTGATGAATCCTCATCGACGGCGGCCGTCCTTGCTCAGCACGCTGTGTCTAATCACTACCATCGTCAACATAAACATCGTCATGCTCGCGCACGCACACATGTAAGTGGAATTCTTAGGCTGTTACTTTCGGCTTTCTGAGTCAAATTTGGCTCGACTATGATTTTGGCGTGCTCGTAACAACGGGCAACTGTTCATTCGCAACCACGGCGACGACAACGTCGTTCATATCAATGTCCTTTTGCGTACATGTATAATAGTCGCACGCGCACACACTGGCTCTCAGATTCGTGTACATGCACAAGTGGAGCTAAGCGATGAAACGTAAGAGCAACAAATAATATTTCGCCGATATTTCGGAATCACTTCGCATTCGCCCGTGATCTCCGGCGATTTCTCGATTCAGCTGCGATGACAACGACGACGACGTCAGTGCGAGCAAAACCCTATTTAGTGTCTCCTCACGGTCACTTTTACTTCAGCTTGCAACAGGCACCTCTTAATGCAAACAATTGACTAGTTTTTTTCGCGTATGTGCTCTCTCCGAGCATCCAGCCTACTTATTCCGAGCACTCAGGGCAACAAAGTGCTTTTGTTTTCGTTGTTTGCTGCTGCCTTCGTACCTGGCTCGCTCGCAGAATGAAGAGTAGAGCGCATCCATACGCGCCACACACACCTCGCCACGCTCCCAAGACGATGCGTTACGGCCGTATTTCCTTTGCCTGCCTCGACACTTTCTTTTCCATGCCTGATGAATGTCCTATACTTTCGATGGCTGCCGCAAAACGAACGGCACGTTAAACTTTTGCCTCTCCGATTTCAGTTACTGAAGCACTCCACGGAAGCAGAAAGTCACGATTATTGGTGGACAGAGAGCATAGAGCGACCACGGCGACCACATAAACCAGCTTCAGCTGTTAACCTGTCATTTGCGGCGGCCTCGAACCTAGCATCTCATTGTAGATATCTTCTATACCGACAATTGGAACAGTACTTGCATACAGATTTCTTGATTGTGTTACATCTAATTATTTAGGTCTACTTGTTGATAGATGTCGCCTAGGGCAATATTTTAATCAGTTATTTCTATTTAATTCGTATCAGCATTATGATATTTACGCGGAAATATAATCCAAAAATTAGTTTCATACACTTTGTTATGGATAATAGTATGAATGAGATCTCTTGTAAAAATCTCACTACGAAATCATACGCATTCGAAAGTTTTAATTTTCATCACTGGGCGGAGACTCTTTCGCTGCAAGATGGCGATAGAACTCTTGTATTTGTCGCTAGGTGACGATAGCATCACTGCATGCATTTCCTTGGATTACAAGTGCTTCGTCCTGGCAATCAATGTTCTTACAAATTGTTATATTTGTTTAATAAACTTTTTAATTAACCTTCTATCTCTAATTTCCGAACAGGGAGAGTAGTGAAGGTGCACAGATTCAATTGCAGTGTGCAGCATGGATAACATTTCATGTCCATCACAATCCATTACAATATTATAAAATAGATTACAATCATCATATCCTAGTCAAATGGATACAGGATTCTTCGATTACGGCCATGATATACTGCTTTTGTCTTAGGTATCTCTATAGTCTTAGGTAACAACTGAGGATGCTGCGGATTCTGCCTTCGGAGGGGTGAAGATTGGTTCATTTGTTAAACGGTTAAATTTTAACGTGTGCAAAGTTCAAGTGGATCTTCATACCCCTCTGTAATAGCAAATTAGTGCCGCTTTTAGAGACCGTTAGATATGGAGACTGCGCTCCTCCCGCTCTTTGTCAAAGAGATACCAATTTATCATTTGTATTTACTGCACACTCTTCTTTTTTTGGGAAGTAGCATGTAGTAGACTTATGCCCGGTTGCACAAAACTTAGTACACGATTAATCTTTGATTATCTGGTTTTGGATTTTTAATTGACGATTAATCATTGATTAATGCATTTAAATACATGTTAGTGACAATAATAGATTAATCGTTGATTGATTATTTATTTGATTAAAGCTTTGTGCAATCGGGCATTATTATTTGATAGTTAAATTTATTTACTCTGCAGTTTTATCAATTTTTACGTCTTTAAAATGTGGAATACCCGGACAGACTTTATTTGACAGCAAAATTATCCTTCGAAATGAGGTAGAATGACAGTAAACAGTGAAGGTCTGTAAACAAGTCTTTAGATCAAACACGAAAGGTAATAAGTCCAAATTCACTCAATTAACATAGGAATGATCACATACTACTGGGAATTACATAAACGTTATACGTAAATTGGGGGAAGGAAGTCCCAAATACGTTATGAGTCCCTGCAGTCTAAACAGTTAGCGGATTTGGATAAAATCAAGCGCGAACAATGTTTTTCTTCAATTTCTTTGACTCAAACTATGAAAATAAACAAAAATTGTAAAGTTGTGGTGAGCCTCAATGATTAGAAGTAGATTAATGGACATCAAAATTCCAACTTGATCTCCTTCTGTCGCATGACTCGACTTATTTATCCTTTGCAAAATTTTGAATTTAACTTCTTCTTTTCGAGGAATGATTCCAAAACCAGAAATATTTATATAACATGATTACACATTAGGTACTAAAGGTACTAAACGTACTAATTTCATTGAAATCCATTGAAATTTTAATAGTATACGATATTGTACAAAAATCCATTGAAGAAACCTTTTTGGGCAATATGTTGGATTTCAGAAAATTCTTTAATTTGTTCCTTGTTTAAATTTATCGACTTTCTTAGAAAATAGGTAACCACTTTAAACTTCTATGGCCATAATAATTTTGAAGGTTTTTCATCCCCTGGACGAGTGCAACTCGGTATCTTCTATTATTTTATGGAAGAATCACTTTTTAACTTCAAGCGTAAATTGTAGCTCAGAGGATACACATATTACCCTTTGCAGATTATCAGCAAAATTGAAAATTTATATTATATCGAACACAATTATATGATGGGATGTGGTCGTCTTGAATTTTGTGTAGCCTTCTTCAGTCGTCGTTTTCAACCTTGAAATAAAACTTCATCAAAACAAAGATTATCGTATGTTAACTTAAATTAATGGATGCTTACAATCTAGTATTGCGAAATGCTTAAGTCTAGGGTACCTCAGATAGTTGGAAAAATGAACGGGACAATTTTAAGAGCAAACAGGAAGTCAACGCGGGATGGAATTGCAGAAACGGTATCTAATACAGTCTGTATGCCAGTATGCGAAAAGACAGTTTTGCAACGTTGTTGAAACAAGAAATGATTGCACCTAAATGCTGGAAATTAAAACGGTTATGCGAAATAATAATAATTGTGTCTGTCACTATAAAACGAATACAAGAGAAGCAAGGAAACAAGGAACCTGTTCCCTGCTCTTTTTCATTAATGCAGGTGAATAAGTAAATGTTTGCATGAAAAACGTGTGGCAAGACCTCTTGTAAAAAAAGCAGACGTCTCAGAAGACCGGAAGCAAGGAGGATCCCCCTTGCAATGAGTACTTCCTGTGCGTGACCATTAAATTTCAAAAGAATGTATACCTACAAGTGAAGAACAAGAAAGAAAAATGTATTTCTAGACCCATTCTTGTACAGAAGCAACACACTTTTGGTCTGACCAGATAATATTTCATTCATAAGCTTCTTGCTGAAAAACTTATCTAATATTTTATGACTTGAGTCAGAGTAAATGGCAAAATTTATGAGTTACATCCATTTGTGAACCATACCTTACCCATTTGAGACCACTGATGTCATACAAAACAGGATCAGCAACCGAATCTTTGAAGTGTTCTGAAATACATTTTGAGCTCAAATTCACAAGTGATTTCATTCGATGCGCCAGACTGATTCCCATGCTGCCAAGGAAGTATGGCTTTAACAAATGGTCGGTATTCAAGTATTGTTGAAAAATACGTCAGGGTAGAAGACGAAAAAAAGATACAGGTATACAACGATTGGGTAAAAGACGTCCAGAACGACGACAATAATCTTTTTATAGAAATGCATCGGCGACATTCAAACCTAGAAAGAATACATTAACATTGAGAGATTAGAATGTGAATAGCATTAATGATTACATTAATAACGCTTAAATATGACAGCTCATCGTCTGACTTCAAATGGAATTTGAATGGGTTTTCACTTTCGATACTAATGCATTCTATTTCAGACAATTAATCAGAACCTTCTCCCAATTATTTAAAACACCACAGACGAATGAATAATTACACATAAATACCTACATGTAATTTTATTGTAGTTATAATTGACAATATTCGAATTGGAAACGCACCTTGAAAATTGGGTCAACGTTTGTTGAAAGCAATTTGCTATCGACTCGCATTGAAAATAATGTGAATAAATAAATCGTCAGTGGCTAATTTGTATTTGAATTGCTCGCACTTGATGAGCAAAAGTGCGTAGTTCACCAACACAATGATGCTCAGTTGGTAAACAATTGCATTAACTTCCGGTTCATCAAAAAGTCTGGTTGTGATGTATCATCAGCGTTGAACTAACGGAAAAGTACCAAGATGGTGCAAAAAGTACGCATAAAATCCACTTTTGATAGATTCTTGGAAGTTTACTTACGATGGGAATATAATGGGATTTTACCTTTGTCATTATACAGGGCGTTCACATTATGATAGCAATAATTAAAATAGCAAATGACGTAATTCAATGGGGAAAATACATTTTTGAATTCTGCGAGACGAGACCACAAAGAATATACCTGTTCGATAGAAAAAAAAAAAAAATTGACCATGGGAACAAATATTGAAGAGTTGAATTTGAGCGGACGTGACTTAAGTGCGACTCCTCCACCAACCGAAATATTTCGTTGATGTGAGTGGTGCAACTTCAACTAAAGGTAGGCATATGGACGTGAAACACAAAGAAATGGAAACTACATGGTAGAAAACAGGTGAACTTGGTTATACCTGCCACGGACAAGGTATTTTACTGGAGCTGGTATGTGTGTAGTCATATCAAGCAGGAGTTCACTTTTATGTTTACCTTTCTTAAGCTTAGGTTCACGATTACGAGAAGGTATACACAATCAGTCGAGTTCCCTGGACGTGTTTGTAATACGAGGTGCAGCCATAATTCCACTATACAGAGTCTTGCGGAGTCTTGGGGTTCTGATGAAACCGAATGCGCTCGATGTCCAGCAGCAGAGGTAGAACCTCGACGGTGCACCAGAGTCAGACCAAGAGGAGGTAGGTGAGTCCTGAGGCAAACCGTTGGTGGCTGAGCAGAGTGAGTGCGTGCTGGCCACCTTGTGCTAAGCCAGTCTGCGAACGGCGTCCAACAAGTGCTCCACACACGCTGCCATTGCAGTCGGTTTGAAGCGCTCATCATCATCATCGTCGATCGGTAGAAAAATTTTGATTGCGAAATCGTGCGCTTGCATTTCATTCATTTATTCATTGGATTTATAAAGCGGCTTTGCTTCTGTTATGTGCATCCAGTCCATCTATCTGAGATGTAAGTTGCAACCAGATATAAACATTGCATTCGAGTTATCATTTAGTTCACGGACGAAACGCATGAGAAAATTAGTTTAGATGTTGACTTCGGATGGTGCATTATGTAATTTTGAATTGTTTGTTTCAGGTAAACACCTCGAAATCGGCTCTTATTGAACGATTGCGCGTTTGCTACTTATTTGAGTTTGGAGTGCAGCCAAAACTCGGTGTGAAGTTGAGGAACTGATAAGCAGTGCTACCGCAGATAATGTCGGTGTGATTGTGTGCAAACGTGACTCAAGGAATAAGAAAGAAACGAACTTGACGGTTGTGGCAGCACCACCAACGAAAAGGTAGGCATTTTTTACGAAACGAAGCAAGAAAAAAAGATAGACGAAAAGAATTGAGAAGAATTATTTCTGGGAAATAAGTCTGACGTGAGATCAACATCTTTTAGACGTGAATCATCTTCACATTCTTTTTTTGCGCTTTTGATTTCTTATTTCTTTAGATTCCCATTAATTAATTAATTGTATAATCATTAAGCTACATTCATGTCATTTTTTACTAATTTATCTCCTAAGCAGTGCAAGGAAAAGAAAATCTGAAATTTCAGATGTCATCGAAATATTTTGAAGGAATAATTTTTTCGGATTCTTCCCACTCATATTAACGGACAAAATTGAAGTGGGATGAAAAACAATCCGAGTTATGCTCGCATGGATGTAGTTCGCTGCGCGTTCTCAAGGCTATGTGCCAACAAGCCGCGACTTGGATTCCCATGCAGAAATCCACACATCTTTATGCGCATGCATGCATGCCAATCTATCGGTAATACATTTGATAGAAGTCGCAGCGTGTGCATTCGCGAATTGAGCTGCACATGTGGGAACGGTAGCCGAGTGGCTTACGGAACGCGAAAACGGTCTTTGGTCTTGTCTTCGTGTGGCTGTTGCACAGTTGTCGCCGCGATTATGCGCTGCAATCGCGTGTGCATGCATGCTGCAATCGCCATCGTAACACAGATAGATACCGTTTCATTTGAAAGTTTTACTTTCAATAAAATCGACGCTCGACGCAGATAGATTATAATATAATGCAACAATCCGGCTTGACGCGCGCCAGCGCAGCTGGAGCAACGTAAGACATTGTTGCTAAAGTCTTCAGCGCACTTCAATAAATCCACGCTTGATTAATAGCTATCCGCAATATAATTCAATAATATCCAACAACAGTTGTTTATGTCATGCTGTGGACTGTTTTCCGGGGCAATTGGATATAAATTTTCGTTTTGGGAACGGTTCAAGAGCATGCGGTATTTATAGATGGGTTTGTTATTGAGCAATTAGTTGGGAAATAGTTAAATGCATTAGCATTCCAGAGTAATTTCTTGATAAATAAACGAATCGCAAGTAATGGATTTTCCAATTATAAAAGGGTTCGCAGAAGTAAATGCATTCCGTGAAATGGTCTGACTGAAAGAAAGCTTTTGTATCGTCAGGTTCTCTGCATTTATTATGGTCCAAAGCCGAGAATTTACGTGCTCTTGCAAAAATTCGGGTCGTTCTTACCTGGAAAGATGCCTGCCGACAAATATATTTGAATTTAATTATAGTTCCAGCCATCCCACATCTTACAACTAGCAATTTCTAAATTTCCTAGGAAAAATTATAATTGAATTGCTCTCATCTTCAAACCATCATGTTGTTGCAAAGTTGCAAAAGTTAAAGTTTATCTCGAAATAACATTTCTTTCGGATAACAAAGCATGGTGTTTGGGTCGACATCGATGAATGATAATCATCATCAGAATATAAACGCGACAACCGTTGGTGTATTAAACCAATGAGTGTTTGTGAAAGTGCGCGTTTTTATTTATTCCCTCGCATTTCACATCTCTTCCACGTTTACATTTCACTTCACGAAAACCGGTATCTTCTTCATTCCTTGTCGCATCGCTTGACCTTCAATGGCAAATGGCTGGTTCATTCGCGAACGAAATTTCCCTTCAGACACGTCATGTTTGCAATTGCTTATAAAATTGAGTGTTATCCTTATTCTTGCGTTCTTATTTGTACTTCTCGATGCAATTTGCAATTCCCAGCGCTATACCACCGATACTTTTCCAATTTCTCTTCGACAATAAACATGAGAGATAATAGAATGCGTAAATGGGTAATAGGTGAACGAATGGCTCTTGTATTATTCATTATATTGATAATGACCCTTGACTAGACAATGCGAATAATTAGGAAGCTAATGACATCTTAATGCAATAATAATAATTCCCAATTTCGCAATTTGCAGAACCTTAACCAATTGGAAATTGTGGAATTTGCAACCTAATGAAATCATTGACACATTGGTTTCTAGAAATTCTCAAATTAATAAACGAATTAAGACAGAGAAATTCCTCATGTCGTTAAAACAAACTTGCCAATCGTTAAGTAGTAACAATAAGAAATTTAGCCAGAAGCACTTTGCTTAATGCGTTCATTCCTAGATTTGTGGTTTCAGATAATTTCTGGTTTCATTCGTAACTAATTCGAATTTAGTATGATTAAGCTAGTTTGTATATATGTTAGGAATGCATTAGACAGTTATATTCGATTCAGGCACGCGACTAATTCATGTACATGTAATCAAGACAAATTTGCAGGTCTAGTTCTTGGCACTTTCAATTTCCATACGAACATTTACTTTTCTTGGACAAATCAACTCTTGAGATTATTTTTGAGACGATATATATGTAAATATCCTATTTGTATTGATTACTTCACTTAATAATGTTCTTATTAAATTTTCTGAAATCAGAATGAAAATTGCAACAAGTAGGCATTTTTATTTAAAAACAGTTTTGAATTTCTCAGAGATATAGATAAAATATACGCCTAAAATTGCACAATATAATAATCTCATTGAAGTATATCAACATTATTTTCTAGTCAGAAAAATATTATTTCTAATTTTAATATCTAATTATGTAATTTATTGCTGTTTTACAGTACAATACACATTTATTTCACGACTTCTGTGTAGTTAAGAATGTTGATATAGTGTTTAGAACTGGTATCTTATTAACTCATAGCAGAAATATCGTGCATTGCAAAGGTGTAAATAAATTACAATCAACGAATGCGAGCGATTGAAGAAATTGAAAATTGTAGACTTAGGAAATATACCTACATATTACAAATCATGAATACAGCTATCATAAATAAGCACGCATTCGAGAGAGATTTCAATGAACATTGCATTTTAATGCAGCGATATATTTTATTTCACCAAATTTCGATCTGGGATTTAAGAACACAGCTGATGAAATCACAAACTATGAATAAATAATTCATTCGAATGCAGTGTCATAATACCCTAAAACTTACTTAATCGGCTTACAAAAAATCTGATAATGCTTTCAAACCGAAAATTATTATTACATTAGAAAAGTTATCGCTGCAGCTGAAGCACGATTAATAATCCGAATGAGAAAAAAAGGCATTGCGCACTTTTTAATGCGATTTACAAGCGTCGTTCCTCATAAAATTCACTTTCTGTAAGTAAAACGATTCAGGATCTCTTATGAAATATTTCTTTTTATTTGTACAAGTAGGTAAAAACTTAACTACTTTCAAAAATTGTTTTAATTGACAAAAAACATGGTAAATGAAGCGATTATAATGTCTTTTTCTCGCATAAATTATGATTAAGTTTTCAACTACACAAATGTTACTTTCTTGAACTATCCAGACTTGCATTTTAAAAATTTCATTAACCTAGTGACAAAATTAAAAAAATGCGATATTGAAACCAAAATATCTAAATATTTAATTGCATTAACATGTGTTTAGGAAACGTGTAATTTAAAATTGAAACGCGTTTACCTTCTGTTCGAGCATTCAATTTGAAGAGCAACAACTGCTTGAAAGTCGAAATTTTCAATGTCAATGGACTTTTACTCGCGAATCGTTTAACTCACCACGTCAACGTTTATTTTCGTAATAGCAATATTTTTCTGTGCATTTATTAATAATGGCGAGCAACTTATCCACGTAACTTACAAGTTGGACGTAATACAAGTTCCGTTAGTTCGTTTACCAAGCGCTCATTACCATAGCTGAAGTAAATGTTGGTGACATTTTTCGCATACCTTAATAGAATTACAAATGGTACAAAACGAACAGTTAGACCAGACATTATTTGCAATAGCAATAGTAAACGCAGCTCTGTTCGAATAGAATGGGAGACAATACCACCGCGTTATTCGCTTGGTGACTGTTCGTTCGGTTCTGTGTTCGCTGTTATTGTTGACTGGTTCTTTTGCCTAATGCCAATTACCCACGTAGAAATTAGAGGCACTCCTTGATGGAGTTGTATATCGCGCGGATAAAGTTATGCGCAATGGCTCTGATCGAACGGCTGACTAATAAAATATTTTTTA
Organism: Aleochara sp. GC000083; assembly: GCA_030264555.1. NCBI lineage: Eukaryota > Metazoa > Arthropoda > Insecta > Coleoptera > Staphylinidae > Aleochara > Aleochara sp. GC000083. Next base: position 33,739 of record JARJDZ010001913.1, read on the forward strand.
CCGAAGCTGCTTACAGTTGCCGAACAAAATGCAATTCGAATAAATTATTTTCTCCTCATTGGCAAATATAGATCATAAAAATCGTAAAATTTACGGAGATTTGTTTCGTGGAGGACTTTCCTTGCGAATATTTGTGCCAATCGATTGAGAGCATCGAGATATTTCATGAGAATTTAATATTTGAATTTCATAAAATGGTGCAATGTTTTGTTGGGTTATTTTTGTCTTTATGGTGTGCTTAACAATTGTTATTTATGAAATAGTTTTAGTTTCTGGTATATGATTAAACACAAATGTTTCCTATTTTAGTGGCGATGTAAATTCAATTTTCTAATTTCTTGAGTAAATTTATAGTTAGTGTTGCTAATAATCAATTTTATTTTATCACACAGGAGTTTGCATTCTGTCAATTCCTAATATTGCATATGATCCTCAATACTTGAAACCTTCCGAAAAAGGCAGAAAATTTTACCAAATTTTACAGTGAATTCTGCACTAACAAAGAGCATAGGTTTTATATAAATGGCAGATTCGGGATATCAGTTTGATATGCAAGTCAACCAAATACGATAAATATCTTCGAAGGTTTTACTTTTACTTATAGTCAACTGAATCATCTAAACAAACAAAATTTCAAGTTCCGCAAAAATCTTTTTTGCAACAACAAATACAATTTTAACCATGAAATTTTCATTAAATAAAGGTAGCACACTTTTTTTAAAACTAAAATAGGCACTATTTATACTAGGAATCTAAAGTTATCATTTACCTCATATGTAAGGTTTGCAATTTTGGCCACTTTTGTAGAGTATTAATTTATTGTTCGGTCTGTCGTCATGACTACATTGGTAATTTAGCTATGTTATACTGAAATATAAATGTTAGTTATTTAGTTTAAGTCATTTTTCATTAAACTTGCAAATAAATTTTCGAAAATTATTTAGTTTTTTATATTCGATGTTGTTGCTTATACATAATTTGCCTCGTAAACCACCTAGACAACATTTATCCGATTATTGAAAGCACTCCTGCAATTACTGTTATTAATTTACCTTATACGTAAAAAACGCCATTAGATTTGATATATTAACCACTTTGCAATCGGATAAATTTATCTCTAACTATTACATCAACTAAAATTTGAATTACACTTTATTGTCGTTACAACAGTTGCAGATAAATTTCTGAAGTTTAAAAAGACTTTAAAAAGACTTGCATCAGCCGGGAATCGAACCCGGGTCGCCCGCGTGGCAGGCGAGCATTTTACCACTAGACCACAGTTACCAGAGTTACAGTTTGATCGTCGACCGAGCCGCACGCATTAGCGAGCTCGAGCTCTCACAGGTGTAACTCAACAATTTCCTCAATAATTTTGAACACTAATGATGAATTAGATTCTAAGGAGTTGTGCCTCAATCGTGCACTACGTGCACACCACCTTTAAAATTAACACTATCATCAACTCAGCAACGCTCACATACCATGGCAACGTGGACAACCCAGGAGACGGACATCATAAAAACCTATTTGGAGTCCAAGAGTAACCAAGCCCTCACCAAAGATGACATTGCTACTCTCCAGAGCAGGCTTCCTGGTAGATCGGCTGCGGGCATCAAGCAGAAGGGGCAGAACATCCGCAGTGGACACGTTCCGAAACGGGTAAATGTGTGGACGCAGGAGGAAGCGGATGACCTTGCGAAAAGATTCAATGAAACGAATCAACCTACGATTAAGCGTCGGGTGGAATCCATCCAACAATATTTCCCGGGTAGATCGATCAAAGCAATAGAAACTAAATTGCGCGAAAATTATCCGGAAATATACTACCAAAATCGTAGAAGGAAATACGCAAATCTGGTAACAGATAAGAACGGTGTGGGCGCAATTGCACTAGAAGGTCAAGCTACAACCTCCAATTCCCCCAGTACCCCACCATCACCTAAATCACCAGTGTCACCAACATCTCCTGCAGTAATTCCCCACCAACTCCCATCCGATTCAGCGAGCTGCACAAGCGCAGGAACATCAGAAGGAGCACTGAACAATTCCGAACCACCTAACGACATCTTACAGCAAGCGGCAATAAGCAGTTCAAGCATTCGGGACGAGGACGAGATAACACGGGTGTCACTGACCTCAACAACAACAACAACAACAACAATACCAACAACAACAATATCAACAACAACAACCTCAACAACAACTACTCAGACGACGCATGTCGAGGCAGTGAGCCGACGTGAACTGCATCAAGTCATGTCATGTTTGCATGGCAAGAACCAGCGTCTCCTTCGATTCTTCTGCAACAATAGCAACAAACACAGGACATGTATCAGCGAAGTCGACTCTATGTTAGCTGCCGAAATTGAGTCAATCCGAAGCACCACCACGAAGCAGAACCGTCAGCATACATTAGTGAAAAGGGCGATCCTGGCAGCTGGGTTCCTCCTTCGAAAAAAGGTGACAGGTTCGTTGGGTAAACTGATACAAGTCCCTGCCTATGTTGAGTTGCAGAAGAAGATCCGAAGGTTAGAGGTTCGTTGCGAACGCGCCGAAAGAATCCGCAACGGCGTCGAGGGCCCGTTTAGCCGAAATTTGTTGCAGAAAGTAAAAATGATGGAAAAGCTGAGAATGACACCTACTCAGTACATCAAATCCACCCGTGACCGCATTGAACTCTTAAAGAAAAAACTGCTGGAACAGCAACTCCGACACCAACAGTGGANAACCATCCACGAGATGCCTTGCACCTCCTAGGGGGAAAGCAGAAGTGGACTTCTCCAGAGCCGAGGATTTCTACGAAAATCTGTTTCGTCGAACCAGCACATCGAGCGAACACCCAATATTCGATAAGTGGCTGGAAGAAATCCAAAACGCTCCGCATCAACATATCAACATCGATCGAAATAAAACCTTCGAAGAGGCCCTCCGAGTTGCGCCGTCCTGGAAATCTCCAGGTCAGGACGCAATTCCAAACGCAATCTACAAATTACTACCATCCGCAAAGAAGTATCTCTTTGGATTTGTAGATGCGTGCGTGGAAGGAAAGTACATCCCAAATGAGGTTGATGCCAGAGCCTGTGTGGTCCTATTGCACAAGAAAGGACCCACAGATGACCCCGCCAATTACCGCCCGATTGCCCTTCTTAATACGGACTACAAGATTATGACTAAGGT
>JARJDZ010001915.1:0-10509 GCA_030264555.1 Aleochara sp. GC000083
TATCCTCATCAATTTAGTGTGCATGAAATAGTCGCAAGGCACTATTCAATGTCTTTTCTTTTTTCTGGACCAATTCGAATGACATTCCTCCACTGTCTCCCATCGGATTTCTTGACCGCTCGAAGGACCGCATGTGGGAACACGTAGGATCACTGTTCCTGGTTTGAAAACGTCGTAGAAGGGGGCGATCATATGAAATTGGGATACTGAACCCAATGATGATTGCAGATTAACAATAGCAAGTCGAAGTTAATGTCGAAGTTAAAAGTTAACGCGGATCATTGGTCGTTGTTTGGATGTACAAAAAGAACTTAAAACTATGTATGTTGATGATGGTTTCCAGAAGATGAGGATGCGTTTCCAACGTGATGTCTTCTGATGTTGATATCCATAGGAGCTTTCCAATTTGATACCGTCAGACTTCCCTAAAAATGCAGGAATTAAATTCTGAAGTCTACATATTTCTAAGTATAAAAGGATATATAATGATACCTACTTGATGGTCTTTCAGAATCCTTGAAATCCTTGAAATTTCGATGCCCTCGACTAGAAATTAAAAGTTTCTTTTAGGATATAAAATTTTAATGCACTCCTTAAATTACCTGATGACAGTATGTATAAATGATATTTTTCTCCAATAGAAGTAGATATCTTGTTGAAGTGGCAGTTCGTCTTTATTAAAGGATATGACAATGTCCATAATTGACCTGCAATTAGAAGATATATAGATTTATGTCGATCTAGGAGGAGTTTGACCAAACCTGATATAAATCTCATAGCTTTGTGGTGTCTTGAATATTAGAAGAACTTATGGATCCATATATTTGTAATTCAGGTTTGGCAGGATAATGCAGTCCCATTGGTCCTAAAACACTACGAATATATTTAAATCAGTGCCTTTTGCCTTAGATATCTTCATCACATATTTACAAATTGGTTATTATTTATCAACAATTCCCAGAGAAACTTCCTTTTGTATCCATATTGCAATTGGCAACTCTTCCATTTCCCCAAACACATTGAAATAGGCTGATTACCTATAAACAATTGTATATTGATCCCAGAAGAAAGGATATATCTCATTTCTGAAGAATGCAAAATTACAGCAACTAACCTATAAGAATATTGGCACAAACATTCTTCAAATTAGCTTATAATTTGGTATCTTCGAGAGTAATCCTTTGGTCCATGAAATATTGGGCAGTTATAAATGATGGCACAATGCACTAAAACACAATTAATTAATAAAATCGCACATAATTAATACAACAAACACTTTCCCATGAGAACGGCGCCACGTTTTTCACTACTTGCAAAAATTATCTTGTTTACTTCGATTGCGTGTTATATGATATCTATTTCGGACTCAATGTGCGGTCATTTCAAGTTCAGTTCAAGTTCAGGTAACAATTACTCGACAAATCTATAGATGGCGAATCATGTACGAATTTGTTGAAAATATGAATATTAAGATTGTCCACAAAAGTCATAAATCAACAAGTTAATAAAATGTAATTAATAGCAACAAAAAGAAGACCACCGCGTACTTTTACCATCTTGCGAGATTTTATTACTTATTATATTAATTCCAGTCATCGTTTAGCATTATGTACCCAACATTTTCTAAATGTTATTATTATTTGGTACACATGGAACAACAAAACCCGAAGTTGAAGTAACCCATAATGTAACTGCCGATTTCCATTCTATGGAGAAATATGAATCTAATAATTAGTCGTACATGCATGTAAGTATGCGGTATGAGCAATTAATTAGTGAGCTCCCAGAAGCAGCAACTTCTTTCGGTGCGCTGATTGAAGAGCTCTCATGGATCGCGATTTAGCAGTAGCTTCCATTCAGTGCTGCTGGTGCGCGATAACAATGAGCAATTAGTTTAATTACTCGGCGAACATTTACAACCCACAAATATTGCCGTCATATTTTTTCCACCTGGGGGCAATAAATCGTGCGGAATCAGCGAGCGATTATAGGCAGAAAATGTTGCCTAAGTTGCAATTTCCAAGAAGTCGTGCCTTGACATTGACTCGCCTTTGATTACTTTTATTTCTTGTTCGGTTTTGCGCGACGACATCGATTGCTGATGCCTTGTTTGCTTGCTTGCTGCACTCGTTCTTGCTCTTCTTGCAGCACCCAGCTCGAAGGTGGCTGTTTTGTTCGGCTGCTTCGATGGCGTTATATTCACTTTTATTGCCTGAGCCGAGACTTCTTAGCTCCGTACCTTTTTGCTCTTCGCCAGCACGAGTAGAGAGAAGGCAGCGTATCGAAAATTCGGTGCGTCCGCCATCATCATCATCATCATCGCCACCACCATCATCGGTATAAAGGTCGAAATGCATTTCAATGCATTTACGATTTTTTTACCTGAATTATATTTATTCCATGGCGACGTTCTAGGCGGCTTCTTCGTTCGACCTTTATTGGTACGGGTCGCACCAGAGATTCATTCCATGTCTCTTTTCTTCGCGCACCTTTTTCGGCCATCAGCTCTTCTGCAATGTGCATGCGGCATTCACCTGATATTTTGGCCATCCGAACATGATGCACATGTGTGCATCGTCAATTCAACCCTGCACAATGTGCCATCATCCACTAATGAAAGCTGTTTGGGTTTGAAGAAGGATGGTCGCTGCTGCAAGACGACCATTCTGGTATGGAGAGATATTTATTATGATAATGTGGACCTATTTCAAAGAGATCTTGACACAACCGTTTGTTCTTGTAACTTCTACCTTTTTTGGTGGAGGTATGTCTGCATTGGTTGTTGATGTAAGTTAGGAAAATTGATTTCGTCAATTAAAGAGGTAACATGTTTGGAAATTTTTGGAAACAATCTGTACTACAAAAAAGAATCACATCAAGCATTTTCATGTAAACTTGTTGAATACCAAATGGAAAATTCCATCTACTTTGCTGAAGAAGTAGAATACAAGTTATTACAACTACAAAATCATAAGTTTGCAAAAAATCATAATTCAGAAACTACTGGACTAAATTAAACAAATAAAATGACATTTTTCGACAGATAATAACTAGAAATGAAGAATGGTTCTAGTTTCCAAATCTTATTGAATAATGAAATATTCGACTTTGCAAATTTCGAATTTTTGGTACATTCAAAAGCCCCAAACTTCCAACAACTTTTCATTGAGTATGGAGCAATTGCAGACTTCAAAGAAGTATGAAGTTTGATGTTGAGGAAAGAGGAGGAATCATAGTTTATTGTATCTCTAACGAAACTTAATGTGGTGCATGATGGTCTCTCACCAAAGAGCATGAAGAACGCAGGCAGCTTGAGCTTTATCGTTTGTTTGGTGCAAGAGGGAAGAGTAAATGAGAAGAAGTGCATCGACGATGCAAAGAGGCACACAATCCGAATAAAAACGTGCAGTGGACGATGGCGCGAGTATGTTATGTTGGGCATGAGGTATTTATAAATTTTTATACCTGATGAGCGAGCACAAACTCACCTTTTAGTCAGGCTTCGTTATTCGTTGTATGCAGTCTGTAAGAATTGAAGAAATAAAGAAGATCCGAATGTGTGTAGGTCCTCTTGTTGTTGTGTACATTCTGATTGGAAAAATTGGTCAAATACTTATACCAAAATTCCAATGGGTATTTCATGACTGAAGAAATATGAAATTTTCCATCATTGAAATTTTCTTATTTCTTTACTGTTAATTTCTTAGATTTTCTTTCAAATTACAAATTTTTGCTATATTTCTGCAAGAATTTATTTGACATCAAGCAGACTCATAATTGTTGCAATAAAATTGGTAATTTTTGATTAGAAATAATTCTAAAAAAATATGTTGTATACAAAAGAAATAAGTTGCAAATTGTATTTTTACAGTTTCAACAGTTTTGAGCATTATCTTTCTTTCAAAATCTAGAAGATTTATGAACAAACGTCAAAATGCTTACAGAAAACTCCAAATGTATGTAGCTACCTAACGGTTGCATAGAAATCACTTTTCCTTTTCTTTTATGCCATGGTTCATAGCTTTTCATGCTTATCGAAGATCGAATGCACCGACATTTTTATACATGATTCTTCTTTCTTTCACTCCAACTGCACCTCAATCTTAATAGGGTTCCATTAAAATATCTGGCTGTATAGAAATCGGGCGAGGGTGCAAGTCGAAGAAACGGTGAGATTTACCTCTAACTTAACTTATACCTAGCCATAATGGTAAGCTGCTTAGGTATAAAAAATCAGCCAGTCGCACGATTGGGTCAGGTGGTCTTCAATAGAAGCAAATTTCTTGATTCCTCAAAGCCTCCAGCGAAGAGAATCATCTTGTGCAAGGTGGTTGCAATCTCCTACCACACCCTCTATTGCATATGGAATCTTAGAAATAAATTCATGGTTGAGAAAAAAATATAAGAAAAGAAATGAGGGGTGGAGAAAGAAGAGACAAATCGTGCAGAATTCAAAATGTAATAATTTATGGATTTCTTAAATCTTGATGGTTTTGAAGTTTATGGGAACGAAATATTCTCATGGAAAAAGTTTATAGGATAGTTTATGTATTTTTTGAAATATCTGCAATTTGGATTCAAAAAAATTAAAAGTGGATTTAACAAGATTAACATTTTCTATTCTTACATTGAAAATGAGAAAAGTTTGAATTTGCAAAATTCAATTTTGGCAATTCAAAATTTTAATGAGAATTGAAGTAAATGAATTTTGCATAATTATATAATTTTACAAACACATAATCCAGATTAATACAATTTTAATTCAAAAACGCAATAAAACCACAACGAACTTGCATAATGATTTGAATCCCAGGCAATTAACATAAAGTAATTTTTATAACTTAATTATTTCGTACAAGCACAGATAAAGAATCGACGACCTGATGATCAGAACAACTAAATTAACCCAACTCGACTTAATTTTAAAACATATTCTGTGAGAGTACCTCGCGCAATATTTAATCACACAACGAAAAAAACAGCGCATCTATTAAATAATTTGAATAAATAAATATAACGTGGATGCGAAAGACAATTGTAGCTTGAGGTAATAAACTGAAAACACATGTTCAAACGCAGCGTATTTTTACGACCGAAATTAATTGTCTAAGATTTGCATAAAGCGAACATTATAACCGAAAATTATGAAAATCCTCGACTTCTCCCTTCCATTCGATGTCGTTCATAAGGTAATTGTTCAAATAATACGCATTGTTATGTTGTACATGCGTGATGAATAGCCATCTGAGGAATAAGAACGATTAAGACAATAAACGCATTAAAATTAACATTTTACTGTGGCAAGAACAACAAATGTACGAATTCTTGGTGAGCGAATGAATTCGTCAAATTCAAATTATGTTTGTGGTTGGAAATTGTTCCAATCGGATATTCGTCTAGTTACGCCCAATAAAACGCATATTTAACAAGACGTTGAATTATTATCATGGAATTGTTGAAATAATTGTGAGGGAATTTACATTTAGTTGCTCGCGTACAGAGATTTCAAATGATTACGATTAATTAAAGTTTGTTATGTTTTAATTCATTTTTAACGAGGTGATTACAATTATATTTTTGGTATGATTATTTCAATATTGATTAATTATTTTCTTGGATAAAAAGAAACTTTAAAAGATAATGAAACAACTCCAAATTGCAACTATTTTTAATACCAATTTACCATCAATAACAAAATAAATTTCTTGTAATATATGTGCATATATTATGGCTACCAATAATATTCATTACGTAGAAGAACTAATAAATAAATAAATACGTAAATGCGCAGTTAGTTAAACTTTTGGGTTGCTGTAATTTGTTTAAGTACTCGACATCGACAATTGTTGTTGTTAGCCTTGATCGTAACCATTATAGAAGATTGAAATTGCCAAATGTGCTCGAATTAAATAAGCCACTCGTCTGTACAATTAGTCTGTAGGATTCAAGTACAATTAGTTCATATATTGTGCATGAAAATAAATAAGTATCTAGACAATTGCACAATTATTAGTTTATTGTTTGTTTATGTATGCGTGAGCGAATCACATAAGTCGTTTTATTAGTGTATGAACATTTTTCCTTTCGGGCAAATGCTCATTCGAAAATTTCATTCGACCTAATGAACTAACAACTTATAAGTATACCAAAAATACTTAGTATTTTATTCGTTGCTTGATTGTTTTTATTGCAGTTCAAATCTTTTATGTTTAAACAGTCTTTGAAACTGGAAAAATTTGAATAATTTGGTAATTGTAATCTCTATATCAGCGTAAATGGATGGCAATACCAGTAGCATTTCTGGTCGGAATTTTGCAAATTCCTTAGCACCATTAAAAAGTACATTAAATTTGCAATAAAATGGCATCTCAATTATTTTAATAGGACTTCAACTTACTGAGAAATAGCCAACTGAAAATGGGTAACAGAAAATAGAAAAACTTGTAATCAAAAATATTCAATTTAGGGCAACTTGACGACAATACCAATAGCATTTCTAGATGGAATTTTGCAAATGTCTAAACGGCAATCGAAAGTACATTAAATTACCTATAAAATAAGGTCTGAATCATTAGGATTGGACTACCAGTTCCAAGATAACGTATAAAGGAATAAGAAATTGTGATCCTTATATCTAAGTAAATTGACGACAATACCAATAGCTTTTCTGGTCGGAATTTTGCAAATCCGTTAACGCCATTTGAAAGTTAATTAAATTTACAATAACATGGCATCTGTATCATTTTAATAGGACTTCCAGTTACTGAGAAACATCCAACTGAAAATTGATATCAAAAAATAGAAAAACGTGTAATATAAAATAATCAATTTAGGGCAACTTGACGACAATACCAATAGCATTTCTAGAAGGAATTTTGCAAATGTCTAAATGGCAATCGAAAGTACATTAAATTACCCATAAAATAAGGTGTGAATTATTAGAATTGAACTTCCGGTTCCGAGATAACATATAGAGGACTAAATAATTGTGATCCTTATATTTAAGTAAATTGATGATAATACTAATAGCATCGCTGATTAGTATTTTATAAATCCCTAATTTTTTTAATATTTGACCTGCAAGGAAGATCATTAATTCGAATCTTTAATTACCATCCTTAAAGCTTCGTATCAGCCTCAAATATTTCCCAAAACCCAAAATGATGCAAAAACTACACGAAACCATCCTCGAAGATTACTTCCAGAGTCTTCATTCGCTCCTTATCTCCCACTTCATCATTTTTTACCATCTTTGTTATTATCCTTGCTAATATACTCTCCTCTATACTACTGACCAGTTAATAGAATCAGAGAGGGCATATTGCATAATAAAGCGTTGACTCGGCTAAGCTCCGGATCCTCGAAGAAAAGCTGCGTGGACATGGAGGACACGCCGAGATTGTCGCCGATGCGGTGGAAGATGTCTCTTGAGATGATGGCGATGAGGAACGTAGCGGAACGTATTAATATGATTAAGTAGTCGCAGAGTGGACGTAATGCAGCCAGCTGAGGTGGAAGCCGCCGTCGAGGAAAGTTCTTCGCGCGAATGATTAATTGGAAATTTCACCCGAAACGTCAGGTTATTAAACGCGAGCGTGCGTACGTACTTTCCGAACGCGTCTTCAAGGATGATGGCGGTCGACCACTGAGGATTATTTATGATTTTTCATGTTTTAAGACGTCTTAACGCATCTTAATACTCTTAAATGATGCTCTGCTCATGATCAATGAATGCAAACGTTGTACATTTATTGCTACTGAATTTGCGCAATAACTCATTAAAAATAATACGATGATATGAGTTCTTGAAATAATCAAGAAAAAATGAGACAATTCCTCATCAATTAATAAAATATTATTACACTATCAATCATTGTTCGGATATAATCATAGGAAAAAAATTGCAACATCTCTTTTTAATGTGGTGAGAAGGAGCGCTTAACTGTATATAAAATAATTAATAATTCATTAAGGAGGCAAAGAAAGAAGCGTATTGATCGCACGATGCCTGCACGAAGATTAAGAATGGTAAACGTCAATGAATCTCTTTAATTTATAAAGCGAAGCAACCAATTGGGCAAGTGACTTTAAAAAATACGAGTACACCTCTTCGAGCAGCAAGAAATTGACGATAAATTCGAAGAGCTTTTATACTGATGTGCTTCTCTTTCATGCGCAATGTGACTTAAGCCATTGGCGTTCTTCAGCCGCGCTCGAGTTGTACATGCACGCATGTTAAAAGTTAAAAGATTATTAACCTGTCATTACGCCATATTAGGAAGCATGGAAATGAAACGATATATGCTTTATGCGCAGCAATACAATACAATTACAAGAAGTTCAAAAGTAACATGCGCATGTGGCTTTAGCACTAAAAATTCTAAACGAAAAAAATAATCATTAAAATATAAAAATAATGGACCAAAAAAATTTGATATTTCAAAAGTAAATTTGTCATCAAATAAATTAACAAAATAATATGTATTAAAAAGTATGAAAATGAAATTATAAATATTTTGTGTTCATATAGTAAACATTTTCAGTAAATTTTAAATGTTATTGTCGTTCATACGTATAAAATTCACAGAAGAAATGAGGAGCTCATAAGAGTCATAAAAAGGAATTAGTTAAAGAAGCTTTTATCTCGTTTCATGTTTTAATCTTGAGTCACTTGACCACTTTTATGTGAAGGAATAAAAGACACGAAGAATTGTAGCAACATACGAAACGAATGCAATACATGACTGATTATGTAATATCTATGAAATGGATGGATTACTTATTTTCGTTTCAGTATGGAAATATTTGAGGATTAAATCTAATGCTTTGCTATCATTGTCGACTGATAACTATGAAATAAAATTGGTATCATAAAATTTTCTGGTAGAGAACTTCAAGTGATAAAACTTAATTTGTTTTTAAATTGGTGGATTGTCCCAAAAATAACAAAAAAAACAAATTTTTATTGAAACCAGAAATAATTTTCTTTATCTTTAATGATTAACACCAAAATCTGATATGAAAATTCATACATTTAAAATCATACCATTCTTGAATTATAATTGTTAAACAAGACAAATAGTTGTTAAATAGGATGTTAGTTATTTTACGTTTTTAATTGGCTAATTATTTCATTCATACACGCCAATTACTCTACACTTTGATGAAATATTGTCTGCAAGTGTTCTCAATTCTAATTTTGTACATTACATATGAAAATTTTGCATTGTTTGTGGAATTGTTCACCAAAAGTTACATTTATGTTTAATTTACATACAAGTAATAATTACATATATGTAACACAAACTCAAGTTAATTATGAGTAAATCTACAATAATACAAGTAAATTTGAATTTTTAAAATTAATTCTAGCTTTATTCGTTTGAATCAGTTTAAATCATATTATATGTATATAACAGTATATTTGTATATCTTTAAAGAATTGAAGAAATCAAAACGATATCTTAATTGGTTATAAATATTATGGTTAATTAGTTTATTATATATAATTTTAGGTAACTTAGAAAATGTCGTTTAAATCACCCAAATCGGTTCAGTAGTTTTCGAGATATGAAGTAACGTTCCATGAGAATTTGCCGCCCCCGATAGGTTTATAGCGCTCCCGCCCCCCAAAGTACAAAGGATGCAGTAGAAGTTCTAGTTCTAGTCATTATATCGCTACATTACTAATTTGGATATCATTAGCTGAGAAATGTTTTTTAAATGATTTTTTAATTAAATTTTCTGCCGCCCCCGTGCATCATTGAGGGTGGTAACTGTTGCCAAGACTTTCCTAAGTGTCTGATGTAAGCATATTTCAATTTTGGTTTAAATAAATTCGATAGTGTTTTTAATATTCCAACTTTTTCATTTTCTCACAAGAGTAAAGTGCCGCCCCCATATATATTTTAAAGGTGCCACCCCCTCCAAGTAGTTTATCTGCCCCCAATTAGCCTATATTTCAAATTTGGTGAAAATCGGCCCAACCATTTTAGAGATAATTAAGTCTAAATATTGGAATTATAAGTCAAATAGACAAATCAATTAATAACTTTTAAAATATTGTTTATATAAGGGTATAAATTTGCAAATACGTCGGTGTGTATGTAATAAATAATCGCTGAAAATTTGAAGCAAATCGGTCGAGTCGTTTTTGAGATATTAACAAAAATGTGTTCCATAAAAGTTGAGCATCTCGCTGAAACAAGAAGATTAAGGGCGTTGCTAAGGACGTCAGAAGTAGTGAATTTTAACCTTAGCAACAGCAATGTAAATCAAATGGGAGCCACCATCATGGATTTTCGAGGGTATGTTTCCGGGTTTAATATCGTAGTCCGTTTCGCGCGACTGAAATAGCCAATGTAAATTCCCATAAGGATTGTTTTCACTGTAACTCGAAAACTACTGGACCGATTTTGATGATTAAAAAAGCAAATTAAAGAGCACACATGATACTATGCTCTGACAGTTTTGGATTTTTCAAAAAAGCCCAAATATTTAATTAATAAA
>JARJDZ010001917.1:0-39924 GCA_030264555.1 Aleochara sp. GC000083
CTGGTACAATAGGTCTGAAAGATTTGAAGGCTCCAGCAATTTTCTGTGGAGTGTACTGATGAAGAACTGTTCATACATGAAGAAGCAAACGCTTCATGTACGATTACTTGTTAAAGAATGAATCTGAGCTTTTTGTGCAGTTTGCAAAGTACTGGAAATTAATAATATAATTGCTTTATGTGCATGTGAAAAATCATGTTTTATGTTCTTTTTAGATAATGTTACTCAGTGTTCATTTCAACATGAAAGAATTTGCATTAATTTCTGAGTGGATTGAAACGAATTAATTTTAAATTACGTTCTTTTTTATATGAGTTAAATTAGGAGAATTATAATAAGTTCTTTTGCTGATTGTTTGAAGTTTTATTTCTGAAAATTATGATTGAATCAGCAATGTCTTCAGAATCTTAGCACATTCCATTTAAAGCTAGTCATTAAAATGTTTAATTGTGCTTTTATTCACGAAGCACGTTGAATTGCAGATTAATTTACAAATACATTATTGGCAAAGAGTTTGTGATCTTGAGATTTGCAATATAATGTTTTATTATTCAAAAACATACTTTGTTAATATCATGTAGAAATCCAGAAAATCATGTTCCCATGATAATAAATGTTGACAAAAATGTATTGTTGATTGTTGTTGTTGCAGGTAATAAACTTAATGTGAATAATTAATAATAATTACCGCTTATTTCGCAAGAGCAATCAATTAAATTGCCTGAATGATACGTGATCAAAGTGACATTAAATGAGACGCGTCTTGATTTAATAATGGAAAGCAATATGAGCATTAATAAATATGTGAAAGTTATGAAACGCGCACGTTTACGAGTGTATATAATTTGTTCATTATGCTCATTACGCGATGTGGTTCTCGATTTTATGCGATTACACACTCCCAGATTTCGGAATACACTGATAAGTCGAAACCCGGAACAAACACCAAGCGATCATGATTATTAGTATTTATCCACAATAAATAATATATTAAGTCAGACATAAATAATTATTTGATTTGATGCTGTGATGCCATTTAGAATGCCAACATGATGGGAATATGACGATGGCAATTCAACTAATAATTTCGGGTAATAATCACACGACATAAATTATGAATTGCATTTAGCTTTGGATTTCGCTTGTTGATCAGTCATGTCTTCGCATTCAGATGTATTTCTAGATTGTTTAATTTGAACCATCAATTTCATTTATAATGACTAAATTTTCTGTATTCTTCATTGTGGTAATTATAGAGTGTCAATTATTCTGTTAATTAAGATTTACGATTTTCATATTTCACTTGTAAGTTAGATAAAAGTTGCATTTAAACTTCAACATTTTTTATTATTTTGATCATTTTGTCAGCTTGGAAGTCAGCTAACAAAGATCAAGAAATCAGAAATCGAAAAATTGCAAACAAATCAATCGAGTTGTTTGTTACAGATTGCAAAGCATAAACTAATCCAAAAATAACAAAATACCCTATTATAAATAATTGAATAAAAGCATAAAACAAGTAGAGCTGCACGTTGGATAGTTAATTAATTTCATTTATTCGTGCATTCGCTCGATTTAGACAAGCAGACTGATGCATTTCGCGTGACAAGCAATAAATATAAAATCCATCAGTTTTATTTAATATGTGTATAAATTGACTTGCATATGTACATTACGTGCTCGTTGGCTGCGAATGCGAATAGCCGTCCAATATTATGCAAGTTCTAAATAAATTAAATTCATCAAACGTCCGAAAACGCGCACACTGCGGCTGCATTTTAAAATGATTGTGTTATGATTGACGGAATGTCACGCGAGCACAACATCCATCCATATCCACAGAACATTAATGTTTGTCCAATTCGTCGGTTGATGAGGAAGACGCATGTTCAAAATCAGAGTTGCATCTATCAATTTTATGACAACAAAATTTTGCATACAAAATTGCAGCCCATTACTATCATTATATCCATAAATTCGAAAAATCTGATGAATCAATTATCTGTGAAATTGTGTTCTAAATCTTAGTACATCACTGCATGATTGGTATCGGAGAATATTGAAATATCGAAACATCATTGTGTTGCATTCAATTCCTAAACTATTGCTAGTTTATTGCTACTCTGCACGATGGGGGAACCGAAGCGAAGTGCATTCGTATTAAATGTTAAACAACAATTATAAATTCCATACGTGTCCATCAATCAAAGCTGCATTTCGTTGATGATGAATGCGCACTGCGATGTGTGCGCATTTGCAAAATTACAATTATTGATGCAGCCAAATTTCAAGGATAAATGCAACTGAATTGGATTTAAAAGTATAATGACATTATTTAAAATACCCTCCAAACATTTTGTAAATTGACAAGTTTCAGCAAAGATTTTTGCATTTAATTAACGTTCGTTTTACGAAAAATTGCTGTCGGATCAACGCCATAGAAAATAAAGTAGCAAATAGAAGAAAATAAGAAAAAAACATTGCATCAGTCATTCACACAACTTTTAAATGTACTTAATGCTCATTACATTCACTTTACAAGCTACCACTCGCACTCGCAGTCGACAGCTTGACTGACAAGATGTATAAAGTTCGAGGCACTAATCCATCTCCTGCCAGGGCGTGAAGAGCAAAAGCAGCTCAGCTCAAGCGAGTGAAGAGGACTCGCAGGACTCGATGCATCGAATCCGAGCTGCTGACTCTTCGAGCGAGCAGCAGAGACGTCAAAGCAGGCAAGAACTGCCATTGACTAAGGAACATCAACTTTTTTCGTCCTTCCTTTCCGTACTTTGACGTCATTTACTTTTTACTTTTTAGTGTGCTTATGAAGTCTGCCTCACATAAAACTGCAACTAATAAAGTGGAAACTAATTTTGTGCACAAGATGACATTAACTTTGAAATTTTTGATTCATATGAAAAAGTGTATGCTTGATTTTGCAAATTGCAAATTGCAAATGTGGATATATAAGGTGCATCATTGAAGAGAGGGGGCTGAAGGAGTAATCTCATTCGTCCTCTGGTTCGTGTATTGGAGTCATAACATTGATATATATTTTAAGCGATGATGATATTTGAGGGAACGTATTACGCGGATTTAATAGAACATTTAAGTAAATTATGCGCTCGTTAATGTGGAACTGGCAATGAAAACTAGGTAGCATTGTAATAAATTATTTAACGCTGGTTCATGCAATGGTGCGCTTCAACTCGACACCGCGCATTTGCGATTCGCGCACATGCGAACGCGCGAAATGCAATGGCGATGATGGTACTTTGTTCGAATAGAGAGACGCGCAGAAGTCATTGCAGTTATTCTCACTGGCTATCAGAAGCACAACAAGAACAAGAACAAGAACATATACGTACATGGCTGCTGCGTGTGCTCATGGTTCGCAATTGCAAACGAACGCAAAAAGTCCATTCGATAATAGTCGTATTTTACAAGATTTTCATGACACTTCTTATTATTACTGCAAGGTTATTTAGATTTCTCTTAATTATTGCATGTCATAGATATTTAACGACTTTCATCAAAGTTGGACAGCAATTTAGATCAGATTTTGGAATTGCAAACTTTTTGCACTTTTAATTTACCATTTGATTTATTTTACGAAAATTAAATTCTCATAGTCAACAATTTTGAAACCTCGCTTTCATTCTCAATAATAATAACATAAAGAAAATATGATCTCATAAATGCATTTGACTGCATTTCTTACAAAACCATACAAACATACATGCAGAAATGTTTTCATAATTTATTTATAAATCGGTATTTATTGCATAATGCAGAATAAATTACGCACTTAGTGTCATTCACTTTGTATCAAACAATATTTAGTAACGCAAATATATTTAAGTTATGCAGAAAAATAATTGTTGTTGCATCATTGCTCGATTGAATGGTTGACAATATTCATTTATCAAGAACTTATCATATATCTTTATTCAGAATGATTGCATGAAATTTGAAAGTGATTTTTTATGAGGGGGATGTTGCTTTTTTCCTCTCTAAATGATAAATAATTATGGTGCAATAGGTAAAACAAGGTATCTAACCTTGGATACCAACTATGACCTTAAATCAGGTCCAAAAACTTGTTTATCCGTGCCCAAAAAGAGGATATAATATACGATACTCACATGATATAGAGTTATCGTATAACAGTTCTGATTCGCTTCGAAATTTGTGGTTTAACTATCAAATTTGATTCGTTCTTAAAAATGAGACTTTATTACCAGGGATTTGGCCGAAATCTGGCTGTATATTTGGTAAAAAGCAATGTTGGGGCACGCTTGTAAATCGGGTCCGGAGTCAACCTATAATAGCATGCTGGCAGTTGTTGGATTGTTGGATAGTTGCATAGTTCAATAGTTTGGGGCAGCACCGCACACCCCAGAATAGTCGTATACAACTCGAATATTGCCGGCTGATAGAGGGAAATAGGTATTCGTTGGCGTGGTGTACGCAAGGATTTAAGCTCTTCGGCCAGCCGCCAGCGGCGAGCAGTGGCGGCGGCGATGAGGGAGGGCAGCACTCCCGTGTCCCGATCACGTATCGAAAACACATTGGAACGCATAGTCGACGAGCATGGTCGTCAATCAGGCCTAAATGCAGATTGGCAAACGGCCGGAGCTGGCCATCGCGAGCGTGCATGTGTGTGGGTGTGTGGGTGGCCGCATTGAGTCGCGTGACACTGATGCCCGGACGTCGATTTGCGAGCCGATGCGGTTTTTGCGGTATAAACATCTAGTTTACGAGTGTAAACGCAACCCGGGGCCGAGGGAACATGAGCGGTGGGATTGCCACTGTATATGATTGCATTCAATGCGGGTTAAAATGCCAGCCAGTCAGCCCGACATCAATCGGCCACGTGGATTCTACAGTTGCATCTGTCTAATGCAAGTATTACACGAGGAATCCGTACAATGAGGATAGCTCTAAAAGTTATTATAGATAGGGTATCCTCTCATTGGCTACTGATGACTATTCATATTCCTCGCATTTCTGTTCCAAGATCCTCAGATAAACTTCCTCATCTATGGTAATAGTTAATGGTCCTTAATTCTAGATCCTTATGAGATATGAAGTAAAAATGTAGAGTATCCCCAAAAGTTAATGAAATTGCAAATGTCTTCAGGGATGTAATTGAGGTGTTACTGTATCATGAATCCTTTCAAACACACATCGTATGTCACAATGTTGGGAACATCACAATGATCCTGGTCAGGATGCGTGTGGGTGTTCATGTACAGATAGAGGGCGTAATTCGATGTGAAGAGATGTATTTCTAATAGGGTGGATACAGCAGCACACGAACGAAGAGAAATTGAAACACGACGCAGGACATATGCGTACGTTGGTAACAATGTATGCAGCGATGACGAATATACGCGTTGATCCTGCCAGGATGGTCGAGGTGATGCTGACGCTGATCCTGACCCCTGTTAATGCATTACCATTTATTGCAACTCGCCACCTCATCCACTTCCGGTGCGTTTTGCATCTGCAATTGTACGTGCAGAAATACCAATACAAAGTGTTTTTACATTTACAAACAAACC
This sequence comes from Aleochara sp. GC000083, assembly GCA_030264555.1. Lineage (NCBI taxonomy): Eukaryota > Metazoa > Arthropoda > Insecta > Coleoptera > Staphylinidae > Aleochara > Aleochara sp. GC000083. The sequence continues at coordinate 5,568 of JARJDZ010001917.1, forward strand.
GAAGACATGATATCTTCATGTCAGTGTTAATTTTTACCTTAATTATCTCTGTAATTTTATTAGAAATTTTTTTCTGCTATTATCCTGCGAGGTTATATCATAGATTATCAGTCAAGATAAGTAATTTTAAACTAAATTTTACCACTTTTTCTTCAATGGTAACTTGATATCTCATTACTGAAAGATGGTAGTCATCATTATCACTATAGGATAATAAAATCTTAAGAAATTAAGTTTTTTTCATTATGGTACCATGAAACAAAAAGATGAATCTTGATGAAATCAGAACTTTTTTTGTTGGATCCCTCACTATATGGATATAATGAATAAAAGCTGATAGTAGTGGTAAAGAGGATGAGGACGAGGACGTAGGGACATTGAAAGTTATGGGACGGGTTCGATGCAGCACCCACATCGGATGGAATTAGCCACCATCACATTACATTGCATTGGATTGCAGCGAGGATAAAATTATTGGATTGTTTTCTCTTTATTTCATTTTATTGCCGCGTGCATCTGATAAATATGTTTGAAAACGTTTTAATGCGTAAATGTGCATAATTGGCCGTGGGTTGTCTGCGTTCCGATGACGACACAAATACCACACATTCATCCGCACTAAACTACAATTACAAACAACTATTACGCGGAAATTTAACCAGTGCTTGTTATAATTTCTGATTTAGATGCGAAAAACTGGACGCAATTTCTACGTGTCATCGTGTTAACAGCTTCGTTAGAGATAATGCCTAAAAACTAATCGGCGAGCAAATATTCATTGAACCTGTAAAGTAATGATTTAAGACTCTTAAGACAAGCGCAACCTGCAAGTCCAATGAGGGCGTATCTGAAGACTTTCTACCATTTAGCATTCGTCTTCATGATTTATTTGTTCTTTGTGTGGGGCACTTCTTTCCGCTGTTTTTTTCCTGGTATCCCACAAAGAAGTAAATAGGAAAGAAATCGAATTTTCGGATTCATTGAGGATTCGAACATCCTGTAAGAATATAGGTGCAAAATGTATTTGTTATGAAGTAGATGAGTGTATACGATGGGCCGAATTGCGCCGAAAGCGAGAGCACAAAGCGCAAGGAGGAAGGAGCCAAAGAGCACACCTAGGAGAGTACAACACTGAAGAGAGGAGAGGAAACACAATGTTGCACCTCAAAGCCACATCAATCCTTGGCGAGACAGCATTTTAATTAAAGCATCTTATCGGTAGGCGCGGCCGTCGTATTTCACCCGGGACAAGACAGACACCCTCGGACAAACCTGCTGATCTAGGAACAACTTTCATCTGCACTGATGCATGGCTTATAGTCCTCCTCTGCCAACTGCGAGTATACTCGGTGTGTTCGCTTTGCTTCGCTTCCAAACCATCACCAACCAAGAGAGCATCATAGATTAGACAGTATCAGTGTGCTTACATGGACTATGCATACAAGTAAGTGAAACATTACCATGAAAATTTCCAAATTGACGACAATACCAATTGCATTTCTAGATGGAATTTTGCAAATGTCTAAACACCAATCGAAAGTACATTAAATTACCTAAAAAATATGGTCTGCATTTTTAGAATCGGACGTCCGGTTCCGAGATAACACATAAAGGATTATGTAATTCTAATCACAATGTCTAATTAAATTGACGACAATACCAATAGCATTTCTGGGCGGAGTTTTGCAAATCCCTATGCGGCATTTGAAAGTACATTAAATTTGTAATAAAATGATGTCTGAATCATTTTCATATGTCATCCACTTCCTGAGAAACCACTAATAGAAAACGGACTACAATTAAATCGAAATACGAGTAACAAAAAATGATCATTTTAGGCCAAATTGACGACAATACCAATAGCATTTCTAGATGGAATTTTGCAAATGTCTAAACACCAATCGAAAATACATTAAATTACCAAAAAAATATGATCTGAATTTTTAGAATCGGACATCCGGTTCCAAGATAACACATAAAGGATTATGTAATTCTAATCACCATGTGTAATTAATTTGATGACAATACCTATAGCATTTCTGGGGGGAATTTTGCTAATCCTTATGCGACATTTGAAAGTACATTAAATTTGCAATAAAAAGATGTCTGAATCATTTTCATATGTCATCCAGTTCCTGAGAAATCACTAATAGAAAATAGACTACAATTAAGTCGAAATACGAGTAACAAAAAATGATCATTTTAGGCCAAATTGACGACAATACCAATAACATTTTTAGATGGAATTTTGCAAATGTCTAAACACTAATCAAAAGTATATTAAATTACCTATAAAATGCGGTCAGCATTATTAGAATATGACTTCCGGTTCCGAGATATCACATAAATGATTAAATAATTCTAATCACAATGTCTAATTAAATTGACGACAATACCAATAGCATTTCTGCGCGGAATTTTGCAAATCCCTATGCGGCATTTGAAAGTACATTAAATTTGTAATTAAAGGGTGTCGGAATCATTTTCATATGTCATCCACTTCCTGAGAAACCACTAATAGAAAACGGACTACAATTAAATCGAAATACGAGTAACAAAAAATGATCATTTTACGCCAAATTGACGACAATACCAATAGCATTTCTAGATGGAATTTTGCAAATGTCTAAACGCCAATCAAAAGTACATTAAATTACCTAAAAAATATGGTCTGAATTTTTAGAATCGGACATCCGGTTACGAGATAATACATAAAGGGTTATATAATTCTAATCACAACGTCTAATTAAGTTGACGACAATACCAATAGCATTTCTGGGCGGAATTTTGCAAATCCCTATGCAGCATTTGAAAGGACATTAAATTTGCAATAAAATACTATCTAAACCATTTTTATATGTCGTTAAGTTACTGAGAAACAGCTAATAGAAAATAGACATCATTTAAATGGAAAAACGAGTAACGAAAAATGATCATTTTAGGTCAAATTGACGACAATACCAATAGCATTTCTAGATGGAATTTTGCAAATGTCTAAACGCCAGTCGAAAGTACATTAAATTATCCATAAAATATGTCCCGAATTATTAGAATCGGACATCCGTATCCGAGATAACACATAAAGGATTAAATAATTCTAATTACTATGACTAATTAAATTGAGGACAGTACCAATAGCACTTTTGGGTGCAATTTTGCAAATCTCAATGCGGCATTTGAAAGTACATTAAATTTGCAATAAAATAAGATATTTGAATCATTTTTATATTTATACAACAAAGTACCTACAAACGAAAAATATTGAATTGTATGTAATCCAAAGAAGAAAATATTGGGACAATTTCTTATACTTGAGAGATTTATACGAAAATATACATCCATGGCAAAACAATAAGCGAATGATGCATAACATCAACCTATCAGCTATAGATTGGATTTCATCAATCTCGAATTGCGATCGCGTTCAATTCGCGAACTTCTTTGAAAGGCACTCACGGTTCCGCGCGCATGATAAGCGATTGCGAGATTTCTCTTTTCACAAATCCTCACGCACACATCCAGCACAAAGAAAACGTCCGGGGGCACACGTGTCGCGACGTGTAATAAACACATTCCTCAATTGCTTTCCTCCGCCGCCACCATTCACATCCACTCCCACATCCGGAAGTGGATCGCCGCCATCGCAGCTACTTGCGCCTTTGCCATTTTATTTCGCCTGCATACCGCGTTGCAATGCGAATAAGTGAATTCGCGCTGGCGGCGAATTGAAGCGAGTGTCCCACGAGACGCGACACCAGATCAAAATCATATTTCCACCGCGTTTGCTTTTCACCTGACAGTCGCGAAATATTCCAGAACCGCGAGACGCGCGAAAAATATTGCACGGCGAATGGGTTCTGAACGTGCATCAATACGTTTCATTCATTTGCCTCGTTCCACCATACACGATGGGGCTTTTCTTTCATAAATTGCATTTCATTTGATTTGTGACTCTGCTCTGGAAAGTCGGTATTCATCCAAGGATTCAAAATTTACCCAGAAATTTACGATCCGATGGGGTTAGTACAATCGAATCAATAATATGATCCACTCAAGTCAGGAGTTGAATTGCGATGAAAAGTGAGTTGTGGATGGAAGAAAACTAATATTGGTGTTGTTGTTTGGTGCAATTGCGAATTGCGTCACCTTCGTAAGGCGAATTCCGGGGGCGAAGACGGACAGGAATCGAGGCGTCGCTCACCCTCTTCGTCGGTGGTGGCGGCAATGGGGGCTGTCTGCATGCAGCGTGGTATAAAAGTAAATGGAATGACACACCGAGATAAATATTGAAACGTTTTAGCATTTCAATTTCTCCGGGCCACAATAAACGCGATGTTAACACGTTTCATTTCTGCGCGCTGCAGACACCCTTGCATATGGTCGACTCGCATGTGAGCGAACACAGAAACGTATTCATGGTAAACATATTTCCCTAGTGTTCTGTCGTTTTGCTTCGTTTCCATCTTGAGGATGTCGAGTTCAAAAGTTGGCAGAAAAAAGTTTTAAAAGACGACGAAAAGTTTGACCCTCACTCGTTCGACATTTTCCAACTAAATGTTTAAATCCCTTGAATGAATTACTTGCATACACATATTTTTTACAAACCTCACGTTCAGTCGAAAAAGAAATCAAGAAATTCAGAAATGAAGTCGTATAAGAAATTTGGTAATTATTATGGTAGGAATTACTCATTTTAATAAGCGAACAATATTTAAAACAATTATGGAAACAATAGATTTTCATCTGCATTACTCTCGGGATGACATCGATGAAATATTTTGCATTTCCACCATGAATATCCCATGAATGATGATAGTTTCTGACGATTGCAAGTGTCACTCGTCCCTTCAGCCAGTAATTTATAAATAATGCCCATCAGTTAATCGCACACATGTGCGACAAGGCTCTACAAAACGACGATGACGATATGGACGTCTGCGTCCACGTCGTCCTCTAGTGAACCATCGGCTCTCCTGCAGGATCTCTCCCGCCGCCGCATCGTATCGCATCTTTTGTTATAGCAGATCATCTGTCCCCAATTCCTGTGCGCTGTCCGCCTTTCTTCTGCGCCGTGTGTTTCGCAACGGCGACAACTCAACTGGACACGGACACGACCGGGATGCGATCCGGGAGACGAATGCAATGGGCTGAAGATGTGTGCGTGCATCGTGCCCAGTTGGTTCGTCCGCATGCCCAACGAGTACGTGCGGAATTATAATTAACGTCGGACGTGATGAATCTATCATCGTCTTCTTGTGAATTCTACCATCATCCGAACGTGTTCGATGATGGTGTGGGTGCGCGTGGGTTTGGAGTGGTGAACGTCCGACCCATTGTGGATGGATCATCGATGTCAGATCCTCGTTAGTGCCGATCTCTATTCCCTTCACATCGCGCATATTTAGACTACAATGATAAGCGCAAACTTTACACTCATTGTTCAATTGCTGCGAAATTTATTTATTACGATTCGTGTATTGTTTCCTTAGAACAGTATTTACTTGATAGGAAACAGGGTAATTAGTCATTGGTGATGTTACCATAAATCTAGTCAAAATCATGGATTTGCAATTTTGGGTTTAGCCTTTCAAATCAAGCTACTAAGAAACAGAGCAGAAAAAAGTTGACGTGTTTGTATATCTAGCCAATATTTAGTATTTCTGGGAAGATAATAAGACAGATCCAGAAACCACTTCAATAATTGAATTGCAAAAATCTTGGACATAGCATTTTAAACCATCCTACTAAGAACCAGAGTACAAAAATGTAATCCTGAAGAGATAATGAGACAGAGCTGAATCCTTAATAATTCAAATTGCACAATTTGTTACATCATCAATTCTGATGAATATAACTGCACATTTGCTAAAATTTACTCGAGTTGTAAGGAACCTGGAACAGAATAGTGCCTAGAGAATTGACGGACAGGAAACAATATGTAGTTATTGGATCGTTGTCCCATTCTTAGTTAATTCAAGCTGTCAAGTCAGCATGAGAAGCGAGGACGAACATTGTCTGTCTGCTCAATGATGAGAGCGACTTCCATCAGCAGGACAAATCGATACAAGTGCGGACGAACGACGACGAGTCACAAGACGGGTGGGTGGCAGCTGAAGTTGCTGCCGTGTGGTTTTGCCGTTTCGTTGGGCTGGTGTGTGAGTGCGCGAACCTTGCTGCAGAATCGGGCGAAGAAGAAGCAGGAAGAGGAACGTGAGACGGTCGGTCTGTCGATCGGACGGACAGTCAAGCAAGGACTGGGGCCCAGACTGGGCTGATGGGGCTGATGGGGCTGAGGGGTTGCGAATCGTGTCGGTGATTGACTGACTGACAGGTACACTCTTCCACGCCGTGGTACGTGCCCGGCCAAATCATTGATCCGTCGACAGGGCTTTTCTTAGTATTCTCATCAAGTCCATCAGGATTTTTTCCCTTCCCCATTAATCCTATTAAATAATTAATGCTCTGCAAAAGCACTGCAAAATAAAGGCGCATTGACTTTTCTGGAAGTTGGCAATTCAACAATTCAAAGAATTCAAAAATGAAGTTTTTGAAATTACGCGAAGATTTTGCATTTAATCCATAACTCTAACATATAACTTCAAACAAGTATATGACTCAAAATGCATTTAGTATATTTTGATGATAAACTATTGTAAACAAATCTGTGCTGGACTTGGAAATATCCGAACTTGCAAAATGAGGTACCTAAAGGTGCAAAATTTTCGCTCATTTAACTACGTATAACTTTAAAACGGTTGGACGAATTGAGTCAAAGTTAGAACCAAATTGTAGGTCTTGATGAGCACTTTCCAAAAATCTACGGGTTCATGCCCTTTTGGTTCTTGGGAAAGCAGAAATTGCGTTTAAAGAAAAAATGTAAAAAAAAGTTTGAAGTGCAAAAAACCGATATGGAACTCTTAAAATCGATCGAGTTTTTAAAAATTTTCATATCTCCGAAACTACTGGGTCGATTTTTATGATTCAAATGGCATTTACCATATATTGACGAAAAAAATTACAATGATCCTGGTGCCGAATCTGTGCGGGACTCAGAAATACCTGAACCTGAAAAAAGGGGTCTTAAATATGCAAAATTTTCGCTTTTTTACGCTCTTTTAACTGCATATAACTTTTAAACGATTGGACCAATTAAACTAAAGTTAGAACCAAATTGTAGGTCTTGGTGAGCACTTTCCAAAAATCTATGGGTTCATGCCCTTTTGGCCTTTGGGAGAACAGAAATCGCGTTCGAAGAAAAAATTTGAAAAAAAAGTTTGTAGCCCAAAAAAGCGATATGGAACTCTTAAAATCGATCGAGTTTTCAAAAATTTTCATATCTCCGAAACTACTGGGTCGATTTTTATGATTCAAAGGGCATTTACCATATTTTGACGAAAAAATAACATTGATCCTGGTGCCGAAACTGTGCGGGATTCGGAAATACCCGAATTTGCAAAATGGGGTACATGAAAGGCAAACTTTTTGCACATACAGAAGTTTTCACTTCAAAAAAAGTTATTGGTGCCCAAATTCCTATCGAACAAAAAAAAGAAGGAAAGGTTTTGTTCCATAGTGTCATTTTCAATGCTGTAGCTCAAATTACAAGAAAAAGAGTACAAATTTGACGAGTGGGATATATTTTAAAGAGCAATATGTCGTCGAACATCTCTGTCCAGATGTAAACAGGTGACGAGCTGATGATCTATAAGTGCGTCCTCTCGCGCGTCCTCGCATGTCACACGCAGCGCGCACCAACCAATTCCACACGCTTCGAAGATATCAGTGGCAAATGTTGAAAAGAGGCCAGGAATAGCGGCGGCCCAGGCATCGTAATGCCGTCTTTAAATGACATACCGAGTCCAATATACGTGCCACCTCAACGTGATTTATAACTGTATTTACGCCGGAGTTGACTGATTTACTCACTCGAGCCGGCTGTGTGAGTAAATGCCTGCGATGCGAACCGCATTGCATCAAAACGCTTTTTCGGCCGGCCAAAGCAGTGCAGCCGGCGAAAAAATCGCACGCGAAGAAGAAGAAGAAGCGAAGAAGATGGACGCGCATCACACACATCTCGCGCACGTAACCACCCAACATATTGCAAAGAAAACGTCAACCGGTGCATCCAACACATGCGGATGGGAAAAATGTGGGTCGGATTTAGAAATTAAAATATGGATGTCGTTTACCTCCGACGCGCGCGCACGGTTATTATTATATTCATAAATTATCGCAACGCGTTGTTTTTCCGAGGATGAAACTATGGCGGCGTTTGTTGCGTCCTGTCTCTATATTGCTGTATGTTCCAGCTTTGTTCGGGCTGTGTGTCAAGTGTAAAGAGTGTCGTCGGTGGTCGTTGTCGTCGTCGGATGGGAAAACGGGCGCAACACGCGCGCTCCCGAAGAATATGAGCGCAGAGAGTGGGTGCGCGAGCCGGTGAAAAGTCGTCGTTTTGAAAGAGCGCAAAACCGGCCGTTTTAATAGTTTGTTGTGTCTAAGGATATAAATTATAAATCACGCTCGGTGCATGTGTGCGCGAATTGTGGAACGGTTCGGTTCGGGCCCGAGTTGCATACTCGTGCACTCGTTCACTCCTCACTCATACTTCTCAGTCGCGAAGAGAGGAGACTCATACACTCGAGCGATATCAAGATTTTATTAAATTCGTTCGGCTGATTAATGCCCGAACATATGTTACTTGCATTCGGGCTTCCATACACTTTCTATATGTATATTATATATGACCGAGTGATTTGTAACACTTTATTGTGGGGAATATGTTTGGGAAATACATTCTTCTGACTCTCCAGAGAGCATGCTCCGCATTGATTCAGATCAATCTTCGATCACAAAACGACATCGAAAAACACACCTCTTCATATTCATAAGTTGCTGATAATCTTTGTTCATATGTGAATATATTTCCAAACAAATTTTTCTTCTTCATTATCTCGATGAAACTTCTCAACTTCGGATGCGAATGGAGATTTTTCCATCTAGGTATGATTTTGAATTTGAAGGCATCTCAGATAATTTGGGAGGCGTTGAACGAGTGTCTGCCACTTTTGAAAATCCCATCTGCAGTTAATCAAGTCTTATCAGGAAACCGAGGAGAACGTCCTTCATCATTATCCAGTTTTTGTTCATTACAGAAACATCAATGGCTTGTCGTCTTCTTATTTCTTTAGCGGCGCATACACCGAAGACGGCAGCAGCATTTTCATCGATGTAAGGTTCGATGATGAAAAATCTGAGCCGAAAAATTGACAGCGTCACCCGCGCTTGCGCTCCCTTCCTTCCTCCCGCTGTTATTTGCACGATTTCTTCATTCATATCTCATTTTCTCGCGCGCCAGCCCGCGTTTACATAGACAATGGACCTCGATCAGCCGATGTGATGAACTGGGAACGAACGGCACGGGAAGCAATCGCGAATATATTATAATGAACAAGCCCGCGCGCGCGCCCGAACAAAACCAGCATGGAAAAGGATTTCTTCGTTCGCCTGCTCGTTTGTTCACGCTTTTGCCATCTTCCATCCTTGCGAATATGCCAGACGCGCGCCGGATGTTGACAGCTTCTTAATTCGCCGCAACCATCCTTCATCACTTGCACCAGCCAAATTCGCAGATTTCACCCAACAAATCAGAGCATCATTTCTTGGAGATATTTCAATATGAGGAATCATGTAATCAATTTGCACAACAATTAGCGAAATCAATTTGGGTCCCATGGAAGAAAGGTAAATATGAAGATTAAGACGTTACAAGACACGCTTGTAATCTAATTTGGAGATAAAATAATTTGGAACAGCGTTCGTAGATGGTGGAGGCATTTATCTTACGTGATTTCTTGTAACTTCCTCAGGTCCTTCAAGAGCGAATTGAGTTGAAAGGCAGAGAATTGCTATAAATGTGTGATGAGGTCGTGGGTTGAACGCGGACGACAGTAAACGTGTCCAGAGATCAAAGTAGAAGGCACACAATCGTCGCAATGGATGGCAAGAGCCAAGCAAGCACAAGTCGGGCAAGAAGTTGGCCCTGGTCTTGGTACAAGAATGAAATCAAACGGGGAGTGTGGTGGTGGGTGATGGTGGTAGTGGTGCCGTTTCGCCAATTAAAGAAACCTTCAGAATCGAACACGGGAACGACCGAATCATGGAGAGAAGGAGCTTGGCCCTCGGCCATTACGATTGAATTGTTACCTAAATGACGCTATAAATTACATCCGGACCGGACACATTAGACTTGAACGTTATACATCACGCGCCTATCTTTACAGATAGATAGGATATACGAGCATAGGTGAGTGGACTGTATGTGCTTTCGAGAGTCTGGAATACACTTGAAGATATCGTTTCACTTGAGTTTATCACCTGTCTGGAAGATACATAAAAATATCACAATTAACTGCTTTTATCTTTCAGGTGATTTAAACTAGGATAATGCTTCTTCGAGGGTTTCAAGATATTTGAGAGTTGATTTGCATAAATTGATTGTAATTACTAGTAATAATGAAACTAATCGATTTTCAGAAATTTTAATTCAGAGTATCGAGATTCTTCAGATTATGACCTTCAAGGATATCAATTAATCAGTGAAATTTGTTTACTTCATTGTGATTGTTCTTGTATGGATCTTGTAATTTTGATCAATTGAAAGTACAATGATATGAACGAAAATAGTGAATTCAAAAAATATAGGAGCAATAAGAAATTATTTATAGCAAGACGAATAAATAATCGTAATTAATGGCAAGCAATTTAAGATCAATGCCGATACTCGCATAAATTCCAACCGGCATTTAGCATAAACACGTTAACTTATTGCGAGTTTATTGCGACTATTCGATTTTTGATATAGAAACCAATTGCTTGTACGTTGAAGCCATCCACCAACACACACGATGGTCACTTAATTCCATCCCGGCGATGTCTTCCACTCCTTATCGTGTTGTTGCCGTTGTTGTTGTTGGTTGGTTGGGTGTTGTTGTTGTCGAAGAGGTTGTCTGCGATGTGCGCGATGCGTTTCTTCATTTGCCACATTTCATTTCGTTTCAATTCGCGATCGGTTGGCTCTTCGTCTCTTCGCCTTGCATCTCTTCAGCATGCAGCGAGCATCTCAAAATACCCTTAAATTACCATTAAATTAACGTTCATTTCATGCCGCCATCTCGTTTCGACCCATCTCGCGAATTCGCGATTTCGCCCGTCTTGTTCTTCGCGCACGTTTGTTTATTGGACGCGTTGATTCTTTGATTCCGCGACGTTCGATCCATTAAACGTTCGTTAATGTACCACGTCGTCGTTCGGACGCGAATATGAAACATATGAAAAATAAAACGGGCGCGACGCGATCGGCGAAATAAATAAGCGCAAAACGAAGAGGACCCAGCAAACCTGGGGCTTCTTTCTCCGAGTGAAGAAACACGTTATTGCGCGACATGTAAAGAATATCTACGTGAGACATGAACAAAGTGCATACATGTTGTTCTTCATGATGTGCACATACGCACTCACACACGTTGCGACTGAGGCGATCTTGTCGTTTCTTCGGATCTTAGAGACGTTTCGCTTCTTTTACGTCGATTCCATGTGACTCTGTATGCGAACAACTTATTATGGCGTTCGTTGCAACAAATTGAAATATGTCTTGTGAGATTTCTGCACGAAATCAATTTCGTATTTAATCGTCGCGAAGCATCGTTAACATTCGCACTTTATTATTGGACAACGCATCTAAACAACAACGCTTTTCATTATCCTGCCTTTTTTATAGTTCATTTCTTGCACGTATCAACAATAAATGCGCTTGTTAAACTTGGCAAAAAATATTCGTCTGCATATTTCATTGGCAAGTCACAAAGAAGATTTCCTTAAGTCAAAACCATCTTTTAGATGGTTGAAACCGTTGAATCCTTTGATAGATTGGTAATTTTGGAACACGAATTCAAGAAATATAAGCAGTCAGAAATAATGATTTGGATGCAATAATTGAGATCCAAGCGCAAGGAAAACCAGAATATATGAAGGATAAACCTGCATCACATTTATATGTTCAATAAATAAATTAACAAGCGGAATGTTTACGACTCCTCGAGATCTTTGTTCGTTTCCGATAAGTTCAATAACTTGCGATAAGCTTTGAGATATTTGTGAAAAGTTGGATCTCGAAAAGATTCGGATATCTTATTGCTGTCTCGCAAATAAAGCAGAAACTAGTTGCATTAAACGTACGTACGAGCAGGCCAACACACCACGCACATTTAATAATAAATGCAAGGCTTTATAAATTGCGCCTCAATAAATAAGTAACTTTATATACCGAACACAATCAACTATCCAAGTTTACAAGCGAACCAAAACAATAAAATCACTAAAATATGATTGAACGAAGTCGCCCGACGATCTCGCCGTTTCGATCGGCCCTATTGCACATGCTGAAGATGCAAGAAGAGATGCCAATAGCGACAGGACAACGAAGACGACGATGACGCCGACATCGACGACGAGTGCACTTCGCATTTCATCCCGAGCGAAAAGATGATGAAGTCTTTCGACTCTGGCCACATTCGCATATGTCGGCATTTTTCCATCCGCCGTATTTTCTTAATTCCTAATTGCCGCGACCGTCAATGATCGCACGCGAGATTTATAAATACCCGAGGGATTGTGTCACCTGCTCCCAGAACGAATCCAAGTGCACGTTTTATGTAACATCCGGTATGTAATTCTATTTGTGCCCGTCTCGATTGAGTTGGTCGTGCGTTCTTCCCTTCTTTTTTTTTGCCCGTTTTTCCTCTTTATTTATTTTGGTTTGCGTTTTCGCGCCCGGCATGATACTCGTACGCGACTCGCTAATAAATATCGAGTTGAGCTTGTGGCACATGTTTCGGTATGCGTTCGATGTTCTCCAAATGTCCCAACATTTTTAACAGCGCCCAACAAACTAGCCAACAACTTCAGCCTCGCAAAAAATGATGTGACAGCATACTTAAGTTATGCTAAATACTTTTGACTGCAATATTAAGGCGATCTGCATAATACAAAGTCGAATTTTATCACTCGCTTCGTTATACTTTATTATCGACTTGCACAAATTAATAAAATATTGATGTATAAAAGATGTACAAGATGATCAAATGTCATTTTTCGAAATTTATCAGGTAAACCATAAAATAACTTTTTAATCATTCAATATGAGTAATATTTCTTAGAAACTTTTTCCGTTGAAATATCGAGAGCTAAAAAAATCCACATTTGCAAATTAAAGGTTGTTCGCAAAATGAAACTTAGAAAATCTACAAAAAATGAAATAATTTATGGTGTAAATAATTGAATTATGCATTGTAATAAATAAATTGTTTTATGACTGCCAACTCCAGTAATTGAAATCGGATACATCGGAGAAGTTAGAAGACGTTTTAATTAGATTTCTACATTGCGAATATCGAACGTATGTGAGTGCTACATGCACATATGACATGAAGGAAATCTGCGAGTACCTTTCAAACGTGTTACAGTCATACGTTCTCCATCCAGCCACCGTCAATCCGAATGCAATCGTGGATAAGTCACACGAAATTGTAATGAAATCATGTGTTTGCTCATGTTGCTTGTTTCGCGTTCGTGCGTTTCTTCGTTTCTTCGCTGCTGGCCGATGCGTCGTTTCTGCCGACTACTGCATAGGCTCTGGCTTCGCTGATGTGGTAAAGTTGGTTTGTGTTAGTGGTTCTGTCGCGATTCGAGCTCACTCTCGATTTCGCGATAAAACCGATAAATTCGATTCGAATTATAAGCGCGCTTTAAATCGACTTAACAACTATATTATTCTCGGAATCGATATGCATGTTCGATAATGCGACATGTGGTGGCCGCTCTCCTTTTCTTCATGTGGTGTTGCGTTGTTGCTGGATTCAAATATTTTGATTTTATTTCCACTTGCCACTAGAGCAAGCAGATAGCATTACACAAGTGATATAAGTGGAAATATGTAAAAGGTATGTGAGATATCACGAATCTGTAGGAAAGTTGATTTCACATAGTTATTTGATTTAGTTTATAGTCCAACATTTTCAGGATAAGTTTACCAATAAGTGTCTAATATGAAATACCGTGAATTGCTGAATTAACGATTTTCAATTTGAACTGAAGTGTCTAGTTCAAAAAGTAGAAAATGTAGTATTAAATTCTTCTGAAGTTTCGAGACCCTATTCTATAAGGAATATTTTAATGTATCTAATTCTGAGCCTCTACCATGAAGATTGAAGATGTCTTTTAGGTTCTGTTCTAGACATCTGGCATCACATAAAGATTAATTCTACTTCCGATTCATTATATCCCTAGGATTGGTGTTTTGAGACCAAAGTTTAACCCAACCTGCAGTAAGAAGATATCCAAGACAAAATACCTTGTATTGCTGATTTAAGGAGTTTCATTCTGTACTGGTCATATCTTCAAATACTAGGACCATGATGATGAAGCTGGTACTCAAACATGGTACTGAATTCTGAAGTTCTGAGACCTTATTTCAGCATACATTTAGTGGTAAACCTTTGATAAGGGATTATCTCTATTCTGAACATGTACCATGAAGAAGATGTCTTTCAGAATATGGCTATTTGCTATCACCTTTCTGCTCAGCCACAATACGAAGACCAATTCTACTCTCAATTCAACATCTCCCTATAACCTGAAGGTAGGTCTAAGGTTTAACCTAAACTGCAGTAAGAAGGTATTGTAAGTTGTTCTAGAACAAAAGTGGTGCATAAATATGTGATCTAAATAGTAGATGATGTTGAAGCTATTTGCCAGACGAAGAAAAGAAACAAATGCGAGGTGAAGTCAGAACAGAAGTTGCCTTGTGCAATATGCACTACCGACTCGAGTGGACGCTTCCAACACTGGCCCCGAAGAAGACCACTTGCCATTTGAATCGGTTGGCCATCGACAATCAGCGTCGACATCAGCGGGAGCAGCATCAGAATCAGAAACCGTATCAGAACCGGAGGCATTGTATTCGGCTGGGTGCGTTACTACGAAATGTGTCTCTCGATGCAATGCGGTGCGCTACGCTTGGTCCTTCGGCTGGCTGCTGCTGCTGGTGGTGCTCCCCAGCCATGCTAAATCAGTCCGGGAACAATGGAAACGGTCGAGGATGGATGGCGACGCGCGCGATATATGAGTGTCAGCTTTTTGTGTGTTTATTTATAAGAATGTCCTCTCTCCCAAAGGGTACCGATTTATTGCCAGCGAACGCGACCGACGGCATATTCCTCCTCGTCCTCGTCCTCGCCATCGCCATCGCCAGCCATACCAATGGCATATTTCTCCACCTCTTATCACAGCCTCGAACGCATACATGCGCGATCGCACGGCCATATAATAATGGCGTATGGACGACATTATATAGATGTCCTTGTCGGCGGTGCGCACCTCTTCGCCGACTGTTATTACTGTAGGCTTTCTGTCCAATATTCGCGTCTCTCGCAGTCGCCGAACCGAAGCCTCCTCCAACGCCACCTCCGCCGCCACCGTCGCCGCCGCCTTTCGATCGGGGCAAACGAACGAACGAACAACAACCACGATACCATAAAGAGCATCTGCCAGGATAGACCTCGGAATTATATTGCATATTGTAATGATTTATAAGCGGGGGATAAGCGCGGAGGCCGATTTGGAGTGGCCCCAACGCGGAGCAAATGCCTCCGCTTCTGTGCTTACTTAGCCTTTTGTGTACGTACGCGATGGGGATTGCGGATGAGATGGCATTGGAGGCGGCAATGCTGCGATGCTTCTTGGTGCCTGGAGGCGTGCTAATGACCACCCATCCATGGGTCGCCGATTATCATACCCTCTCGGACGTTCGGACTCTCGCCCGATTTCATTACCATTCTATTCTTTTGTTCTTTTTCGTTCATTAAATGTACAAAATCAATAATTTTAGATGCCCCCCCTAAATTTTCAACTATTACTCCTGAGTTCCCTAACTCTAAAGTGGACCATAAAATTTGAGTAATCTATGATCTCGCAGTAAATCGTCAGTTTGAGGCTGGCGAGGATATTCCTCTTATTTGTGTCCTGCAGGGAATTTCTCAGTGTGCGTTGAACCCCACAAATACCTCATCCCTTTTCATAACCTCCACCTCCACCTCCTCCGCTTCTTCATCGGGAAGCGCACGTCCCGACTCCCTCACGTCGCACGGGAGAGCGTCGCAACGCTCCCAACTCACACTCGTATTAACAATAACACTTAGTATTTAAATTATGACTTTGAATTGCTTCATAAATTTCGGGGTATTAGAAGATTTGCATTCGCAAGCGGCTAATCATGTTTGAATATCATTCGCGCCACGTCGGACGCGTTCATTTTAATGTTTCCTGCATCAGCACATGACTTCTCTGCCTTTTGCTTCATCGATCGATTCCTTCAGACATTAAAGTTATATCTTGGTGATAAAATATTACTCTCCCTCTTTTCCAAATCACCAAATACTTTCTTCTTCTAGATCAAAGCTGAGAATCTAGTCCCAGTATCTTCATATGATGTTAAAAGTCCAGAGATGAAATTGTTACTTTTACATAATTATAAGCAAATACATACTTTCTGAATGGATACAACTTTTTAGAATTTCAAAAAAAAATGTTTGCTGTTAAATATTCAACCAGCTTGACATGATATACAATATTCTTCCACGAAATCCGGCTTATTAGAAATGTGTTTAACTTCTCTCCAGAAAAACGTCGACAGCACTGTCTGCGTATGATTATTTGTAAGACCTCAATCGGTTGTCCATCACAGCGTGCAGGATCTCTCCCCGACGCCGATGACGGATTCATGGTGTCAATATTTACGCGCTGGAAATAAGCAAAACTCCTCAACACAACAGCCTCCCATCGAATCCTGTTCACAAATCTCTGGCGAGCGCGCGAAGCGGGATGCGGATGACATATTGATGGATATGAATGTGGAACAAATCACTCCGACTTGATGTACATTACAACAATATATTACGATTTTTATTACAAACTTTCGCCCGATTTCTCAGACTCAGCCAGCGCGGGATTCATCAGTGGCAAACAGCCTCATCATCATCGCCAGTTTCATGTTTTGTTGGAAATCAAAACATCGACGAGTGCATAAACAAATCTCCTCCGGCAAAGAAAACACACAACCGATTGCTTCTCATCCGTTTCAATTCGACGTTATGCCCTTTTTTGCCCCGCAACGAGTGGCGAATTAAATCAATCACTTCACACGTAAACAAACCGCATGACATTTTATTGTATAATTAATTCCATCCAACGATGTTATACAAACAGTAAATAGTTTGCAATTTACGCATGTGTTTGACTACGCGAAACCACCTTCACTTTTGCATATGTAGCAAAATCACGATAAGGATTTGTCATCAAACCTAATAAAAATTTGGTAATTTTTAGTTTGAACTTTATAGACTTGAAAATATTTTAATTGAGTATAAGAATCCTTATCCAATTTCCAATCTCAAAGTTTCAAATTTTAATGTACAATATTAATGAAATGGTTCAAATTTTACGATTCAAGTGAATGTTAATAAAATCCCCGAAAAAAATAATTTTATTCATTTAGTCTTGCGAAGCTTGCGAGCATCGAAGAAGTTGCTGAAGTTCGACGCATATAACAAGCAAAAGGCTCGAACGGCGATCGCATAAGGAACGCGAAACGAATAACTCGTTTCGATTAGATCTGGTATGGTTATTTAGTACCGTTTCGTTCGCTACTTGTTTTACCAAATTACCGGGAAGACGCGTCGTGTCGTGGCGCTCCCGAGTGCAATTGCTACGAAGAAGTTGAGAGCCCGCCTGAACCCGAGCCCATAATCCGCGCGTTCGCACTCCAACAACGCGAATGCAAACGTGACGTCTTGTATGATTATATTCCACCGCTTTCTATCATTCTAATCTGCGCAAGAACCAACGCCAATGCCAAATTATGTCACCACTCAATGCTAAAGAGATACATTGTTAAACTTCACTTACATACTTGTTTGAGTAAATTTGGTTACCAAAACTTTCAGTTTGAAATTGCACTTCAAATTTGCAAGTGGAAATTTTCAAAAAAAAATCAATTCACTTCTAAATTATCTCGAAGTCTGATAAAATTAATCAATTTTGAATTTTTGGATATGTCACCTTTATAGGTAATTCTGAAAACAGTGAAACTCGAACCTGGATGATTCGATGTTGATAGTAAAAGTAGATGTAGATTTAAACAGCATTGAAAATACAGAAGCTGTTCGCTACTGCTTCTCTTCATTCTCGAACCTATCCAGCAAGTTTAGCATTCAAATACCTTAGATAGAATTCTTTCTTACATGGTCATTGACTATTTAGTGCTCTCGAATATTATAATAGCTCGCGGCAACGCTCTGGAACTCTGGCCGAGTTCAAAAATTGCGATAGTTTACTGCGCATTGTTCCACGAACATGAAAAGAGTTTTATTTAAATGCACCGAGAAGGCACGAGAAGCGATCACAGAAGGCACAACCGTGATTCAATTTGTACATTGTTCTTCGGCGCAAAAAGGCAGACAGCAACAACGTCGATGATACTGAGGCGAACATTACGCAATGATAATGTCTTTCATATTCAGCATATTCAATGAATATACATTCTCATCAAAGGTATCAACACGTCAGCGATCAGCACGTTCTTGTAATCATCTTTAATGAAAAAGCTCCCTACAGTGGCGAATGTCACCCCAGAATGTTGTCATACTAACTTACAATTATCATCAACCCTCACTGAAAGTCATTGTCATGCTTATAGTTATGATATTATCATATTAATTGGTGATTATGTGAAGCACATCTGATGACAAATTCAAATTTGGAAAAGATGACTCTTAAACGAAATGTTTGCTTCTGTTCTTTTCAAAATGATAATATTTCCATGTAGTAACCATCAATTAATAAGTGAATCTGAATAGTAAATAAGAATTGTCTTGTGTAATTACTGACAATTATAAAAGAAAAATTAAAAATCAATGCAATGACCACCACATAAATTATCGATAAAATGCAAAGTGTAAACTTTGGAGGCATTTAAAAGTTAAAAGCTTTCCCTCATAATAATAAAAATTAATCAACAAAATTTCAGTCAATGGTCGCATGCTGCTACTCCAATATTAAAACTAGACAATTTACAAAACTATTAAAACTTTCAAAAGCGGACGTATTCATTTTATAAGCACGTCAATAAAACGCAATGGACGTGAGTACTTTATTTAATTGATTGCTGCATTATTTAGACTTTTCTGCTAGAAATAATAAAATCATATTTTATTTGATACCTCATTCATTTTTGGCATTCATTATGCATTGATAAAGAAATGAAATAAATTAATATCCTCACTGGACTGATACCTTTTAACAATTCATCATTTGCCCATTTATGTGAACAATATAATGTGTCGATATTATTGATATAAGTTAAAATTTGATCGAACCAATAGACTCGTATCAATTTCTCGATCAGAGAGTGGGAAAAATTTATCGACAACTAATAATGAGTTTGATCGTTAATTTGATGGATTTAAAGTTGCAATGCACGGCAGATTCGCCCAATAAATTACAGATAACTACTATATCTACGCGTAAAAATAGTTATTCGAATGCTGACTGCTACCAATAAGTTATGACACGTGAATGAATTACAGCGGTGTGGAAGAAGCGCGCGCGCTTCAAAATCAAGGGAAAAATTAATCACACAACTTGCGTTCGAACGCGAGTAAATTGACTTTTTGGGCTGGCGCGCTTTGGTGAATTATATCCGAGTTGCATTCTATATGAGCATAGATCATGAGCATATTTCTATCAGAAGCATCAGTAACATAACGAGTGGATGCTGTCTGCCTTTACATGATGAAGGTGGCTGCCGAACCGAACGAATGCCCGTCGAAGAAACATGTGAGAGTCCGATGCCGCTGGATGAAGGCATATTTTATGTCTCTGAGAACTATAATTAGAGAGCGATAAATAATCGCGCGTCGCAGATGAAAGGGAATGAATCAAAAAATGCACGGACATCTGCAGGTTCAGTTAGTGCAAATGCGCAAGCATGGATAGAGCAACAAATTGTTGTAATCGCGTTTTAAATTTGTAATTAAATCTATGACTTTATCAAGCGTACAATTTACGTGTCAATCAAGTTCGGGCTTATTTATTCGATGAGCTGTGGATGTATTTTTACAATAAATTACAAGCGTTTTGTATCGATAATGACGCCCAGAGATGATGAGCGAACAAAGCTTGTTAGCACGTCAACGTCGAAGAAAAAAGCGTTGAGAATCAAGTTTAATTAACTCGCTTTGTGCAGAATAATGAACTGTATTGACATATCAAAAATGTAATTTGTGTCTTATCGCGGCCATCAAGCAGCGTCCATCCGAACGAACGGGCTTCAAATTGGCCGACATTGAGCCATTCAATCGATTGACGGCGCTTGTCATATCGGCTGACATATCGATAAAGATGTGTCGTGTCAACAACTTGTTCGACTTCGTGTTTAACAACCAGAACAGGCCACTCGAATTGTATACTATAGGCAATTGCAAGTTACCTTCCTATTCATACGAGAATTAGTTTATAAATATCTCAAAAAATTGCGTTTTAAATCACGAAAATGCTATGATTTTTTGAGAGCTTCTTCATATTGAACCTCCAAAGTTCAAATAAGTCATGATCATGATATTGAACTGACTAAACTTGTGATCTACTTGCATCAAATCATTGTACTTGATTTCAGATTGAATTAGAAGATAGATGACAGTTAAATAACGAATAAAAATTAAATCGATACTCAAACGATAAAAGAAAAGTGAGCATTAAACCAACAACAACACAAGAAAAAAAACGAGCGATCATCATTTCATCAATACCAAAGCATAATAGCTAAGAGATCGATCTGCGGGAACAATCGTCGAACAATGAACGCAATAAGCACAATAAACAATGTAATGCAAAATAATAATGACGAGATTGACATGTCACGTGACGGGGACTGTTGCACCGTCTTCAGTCTTCGTACAATTCGTTGGAACCAGTCATTTAGGAGTATACTCTCAGTCTGAAGTCAATGCGAATGGCTCGTCGGATTCGTCGCATCCGTGCGCATCTCGAGCCCAGTTTGTAACTTATTTGTTTGCGCACGTAATAAGTTCGAGCTGCACGAACGATCCGCTGAGTGACAACTCAGTTCTGAAAGCGCACCGTTCTGAATGCGGACTTGTTCATCATCGTCCCGCTCGTCGAACTCGTCTCTGAATGGTATCAGTACTCAATTTGAAATTCGTTCGATTGCGTTCGGACGCGTCTGCTCGATTCTCTTTCAGCTTCTTCTTGGCGCACGATGATGGCGATGGTGATAGGATGGATACCAATACTCGATGACACCACCTTGCGCACAATTGCGAGTGTTGAATTGTTTGTGAATCTCTCGATGACTTACAACAATGGCCATGCTTGTTAAAACCGTTGGATAATGTGCAAGTCTGTAGTCAGGCGAATAAAGCAAATCACTTGATTTAATGCAATTTATTGACATTAAGTCAATTCGGATATATTACTCGTTGATTTAAATTGAGTTCAATCAAAGTTGATCCATTATATGTTGATTGGTTTAATCGACGAATGTCATAAATTGTGATATTTTCGAATGGGAAGATTTCTGTGAATTCTCAACAGACTGGAACCGTTTAAGATGTTTGCGAGACGTTTTGCGAATGGATGCGAAAACAAGCTGACATTTCACACACGAATTGCAATCCGCAGTCCCTCCATGAACTATTAAGACTGACGGACGGACGTCTTGATGTCGCAAATTGAAATTCTAATTGGTTGCTCAGTTAGTGTGCCTCGCGTTCAGTTGGCATGCATTTTTTCCGCATGTCAGGAAAATGCAACGCCTTTGCTGCTGCACGATCTGCACTCGCATAAATATCGCGAGTATGCGTATTGCATTAGGGGATTTTTAATGGAAATTCTGTCCAAATTTCGCTCAACTTGGCATCGGTTTGCCGCACATTCCTCATGCAATACGTCCGCTGGCGAAATGTTTCTGACATGTGGCGATAAGTACGTGCAAGCTTACGCAAAATAATTTTACATTTATGAAATCTATTTGCATTTAAATGATGCATTTAATGTATCTCGCAAATGAAATATCTACGGATTCAAAAATAAACTATTTGTTTGTGAATTTCAATCAAAACTTTTTTGAACTATACAAAATTTTATCTTTATCAAACATTATATTGATTGATTTTTCTGTTAATGGATGGTAATTAATTGGATTTAGGAAAAAAAATTTCGCAATGTAAATATTTGTTTAGATTGTAGGCTTAATATAAAATCGTTTATGCATTTGGCTGATATATGAGTTCATGTCGCTTACTTATTTCATTCGGGGAAGCAGTCAGCTCGCGACTTAAATGCGATATGTAATGTTGTATTCGCGCTGTAATAGCATTGGTAATGTCTTCACGTCAAGCATTTGGAAGACAACTACGGACGGATCCGTTGTCTTCATCATCATATCTAAACACGTCGCGTCGCATCGCGTCGCTGTAGTTGCATTGCGTCTTCGTTTTTCAGCAAAAACATAGTTGCTAACTTGATATGACAGCCACCTTTGAATTTCCCTTCTTGCTACTGCATCACATGTCGCCGACGTCGTCGTCGAGCTGCACCTCAACCTCTCAACTATTCTCTTCTGCGCACACATCATCCACCAAACCAGCCGACAAGCTCCCGTCTCATTTCACTGTTATCTTTGCATTTGCATATTATGTTGTCTGGGAAAAACTTGGAAGTACAATAATAAATATTGAAATTTGGAATTTCAGTCCCTGCTCAGAAATTTCAAGACAACTACAGAGATGACATTGTTGTGGGTTGAAATTAATGCTTGTTAGATATGTCCTTGATTTGGATGCGCATTCAAATGTGTCCTCATGGAAAACGTCTCCACTGAGCAACAATCATTTGTAACTGATATGTTCGACTCTACATCTCGTTGTCTTGGGGGTGGTTGTCGGGGGCGGTTTCGTCGTCGTCTTCGTCGTCGTCGTGCGCCCCTGCACGTCAATTCGGCTGACTGCAGACTTGTCGCCGTCAATATCGTTGCAAACTCGCGTAATGCGCCTGCAACTGCATTAAATGCGCCAAACCAAATCGACTTATTTCTTGTACATGTCACGACTTTGAGGGAAATACATTTCCTACCGAATGTCCCAACAATTCGAGCCAACAATACAATTGAAATTCTCTATGCATCCTCATTGAAACAAACGTATCTTTTTCTACATCCATTAATTAAATCGCCCTTTTAACAATTTGCACTATTTGTACTTTCAGCACGTCAAGAAATTTATAAAATTTTGCAATTTCGTGTTGGGTTCAGTATTGGAGGAACACCTTTGAGTGATATTACGATTGTAATGCTCACTTGTTAGTGAACAAGTATGTAAGTGCAGCAAGCGACACGAAGCAACTTCAATGTTATGATGTCACATGGCATTTTCCATCCGTGGAAATGTGGCAGTCTGTCGTTCATTGTGATGTTTCCTTGGCGGATAATAGACAAAGATGAGTGTCAGGTCTCATTGACTACCGTAACGATCCGCATTGCGCAGTTTAAACTACCGATTAAATGCAATTATCAGTCGTCTACACACTCTGAAAACAATCATATTGATAAGTGAGCAAAAGTACTCAAAAGTCTCATATTGTAATAACTTTTTAGATGGTTGAGTATGGTACGATGATAAAGAAGGCATAAAATGTAATGTGCATTTGAATAATTGATAAGAATTTTTGGCAAAAATTAAAGGAAGACTTCAATGAACATCGGCGATTGATTACGGAAATTATTGCATGGCATACGCGCGTATATCATTCGAGTTTTTGATTTGAAGTGCTTGAGGCCGCGACTTTTGCTGATAGCCGAAGAACGAACAATGCGCACCTCCCATCACTCCGTTAACATAAATCTCGTGAATGTCAAAAAGAAGAACGCCCAATCGCAGCGGACATAAATTACTTATAATGCTATTTATAAATCTTGGACTGCACGCACACACACTGAACCGTGGAAGGATGTGTTTGGCTCTTCTCGAAGAAAAGCGTCCATCGGAATCGCACTACTTGGCTTTGCCAAGAGAAGAGAGGAGAGCACTTGCATTGCGGCCACAATGCATCGAACGCTATCGCGTTTTTATGCGCGCACCATCTATCTATAAGAAATAAATTTGATTTCTTCGATTGTATCTGTATCGTTCATGGGCTTCGCCATCGAGCGTCCGTCCACTTTTCGCTTTATTCTTCTTTTCTACGCGCTTCTCTTCACTTGTTCTTCGCCGATCGACGAAGGATCGGAGCGCGCGCGATGCCGTCCTTCTTGCATGATGAATGACTGAAAGGACCAACCCTTTCTTGATTTATTTATACGGATCATAATGAAAATTGTTTGAGAATCGAATGATATATTTTCGTTTCACTTCTGTTCGGTTCGCCGCTCTTTTCGGGGGTGTGTCCTCATCGATTTTATGGAAATGATTGAAACCTAATGGCAATGCTGAATGCAGCACGATTATTGGAATTTAGATGTGCCAGCAGTCATAATACGATTTACAAGACATTGAATATCTTTGCAAACACGAGACTCCAATTTTATTATTAGAATTTGTCTCATGATCATAGATTTTTTGAATTTCTGTTAACTCTTTTTTCAGAACTTATACGATTTGATCGTTAAGATTTATTTTATGTGATAATGATATTTTCTGAACAAGGATTAGATGACGTTTATAGTTGCCACGCGCGATGTGAAAATTTTATCTAAGAATTATGATTCCATCAAAATTATTTGACTAATTTAAGAAACAAATCAAGGAAAACAAACTAAGTAACTATGATAAGAAAAAAAATGTGCACAGTTTCTTGCTTCTTGCAAATCCAAGCTTAGTGTCACGGAATTTTGCACTGAATATAAACAAATAACGGTATTTTTATTGTACGGTAATGCACTGATAATAAATAATGGAAAATCCTCAAATTTACTTAATTTCAATTATCTAATTACTAAAACGATCTATATTTTTTGGTATATTCCACAGCAATATTATAAAAGAAGTGATTTTTCCGTTATCAATCAAAAATTCAAAGTTATTATCAATTACTTTAAAATGCTAATGAATTGGGAAATAAGACTACTTCCTTTTCCATTGCCCTCGTAAATATTACATGAAAATTATTTTCGTTTCCAATTATCTTGTAAATATAAATATTTCAAATTAATATATCAACACGAAAAATTTACATGCCTTATTCATTTTCATACGAGCATATCTAGACATAATGACGTCTAAGCCCAAGTCCAATGCTAAAAATACAAACGCATTAATTTATTTAAGCGTAACCCGATATGTTGTAATTCGCAGTTGGACGCAAAATTTCACACATTCCTTATTCTGGGTATCAATACACACAACGTCAACGTCACAAGATTAACTCAAATTTGCACGATACTTAATAATTATTTAATTATATTTTAATGGAACATTAAAGAGCAGAGATATGTTTGTTTTAATTCGAGTGCCCGCGATGTGTTATTAATGAGTATTTGATAAGAAAACTGTGAGATGTAAGACGGTGCAAATAAATACGCAACTTTTTGCTATTAAGTAGCAGTCCGCTTAAAAAGTACAACCATACAAGATGCTAAATTTGTGCGCATTTTGGGGAATCATTTCGTTGACATCCCCTCTTACATGTAAGTTTTCCAAATTCTACAAAAATTTCCGCAAAAAAGTTACTAAATTTTTGATGAATTGCAGATTTCTTCGCTGTTAATGTTGATTTTCGCATATACCCAACCGCAGATCCCGATGTCTACACTCAATTCAATTACGATACGGTCAAAGATCTCACTTTTGATATCAATAAAAAGTACGTAATTTTAACCCATGGTTGGATCACTGGTTTCCATGCAGATTGGTATAACCAGACAATAAGAGCATTCGCAAATCGACCGGATACGGTTGTGTTGACAGCAGGATACGAAGATGCAATGAGTTGCTATTTGTATGTTGGTGCCGTGATAAATATCCGAGTAGTGGGCCAAAAAGTTGGTGATATGATCTATGAGCTGACCAAGAAGGGCATCTCAGTGGATCAAATCGAAATTGTTGGGCATAGTTTAGGGGCGCATATCGCTGCCAAAGCTGGAGCCACGGTTAAAGACTACACCGGGAAATTAGTACGTCGGATTTTCGGGTTAGATCCGGCTGGAATTTTGGTTCCAGATTGGCCATTAAATAAAAATGAACGTCTCGATACCAGTGATGCTCTCAAAGTGATTGTAATCCATACTTCTAAGATTGGAATGGAACAGCCACTCGGACATGTAGATTTCTATCCGAATGGAGGAAAGGAGCAAAAAGAATGCGATTCCTTATACATTTCAGAACATATGGTCGCGACGTATTATTTCTTCTGTAGTGTTTGCGGTCAGTGTACGAATTGGGGCTATCGTTGCGACAATTATGATAGGTTCAAGGCTAATCAATGCTTCGAATATGATCAACAACTTATGGGATACGATGTATCCGATACGGCGTTAGGTAATTATTATTTAAATGTCACCACGTGTGTGTAGATAAGAATTTCATGTTTGTAAATAAGAGAAATATTTTTGTAATAAAATGATTCCATGATCCAAAATATTTTTGGACAACTATAATGATCTTGTCTATTTGAACTTCCTTGAATATTATCATTTCAGAAGTACATCAGTGCCATAGAAGTTCCAAATTCAATAACCTTAAATGTTATCAATTCAAAAATATACCATGGAAATCCATTTAGAAATCCAAAAGCCATGAAACATGACTTAAATAACCATAATTAATTTTATACAAAATGTTGGGTTGTAGGGATGCGCCATTAGGATCAAAGGATTAAACAACCGATAAAATCAATCTCAATTAATAAAAAAATGGTTTGGACCTACGTGTTTCTGAAAAAAAAAAGTTATTACAATAATGTTGATCCTCCATGATTGAATGGGTCTGAAACAAAGAAACATATACACAAATCAAAGGAAGGATAAGGATATTGATTGGATACCTACACCGAATATTATCTTAAGATCTTCACGCGGTCTAAATCGCGATAACCCTGAAAGCGGATAAAAATTATTAACATACACACATATAAATAGCTAAAAGGTGTTTGGTTGGAAGTTTTAGGATAAATGAAGAAATTATTGTAACCTAACCCACGAAACGCGACTTTAGTACAATTCCCTACCTAACACACTTCCAATGATGGGCAAATCGCGTGAAAAACGAAACGCGTTGCGATTTGCAAGGGGGGACAACAATCATATACATATGCAAACAGTTTGTCTGCACACAAACACAAACATAAAACGGCGCGAACACGACCCCCAAAAAAACAAGATGCACGACGAAAGGGGTATACTTCCGGTAGACGTGATACCAAACCCAGTCCCGATTATGGGTTCGACCAGAGGTCCACCTGAAATGCGTTCAACTTCTTCACCTGAAGAGTGGTCAATAATCGCCATCACCATCAAGCCGGACGAGGTGCTGATGGGTGATGGGTCAACGCGAGGGCTTGGTTCGAGTGCTCAAAACGAAAGCCATGCAGCAAGGGACAACAAATTTTAAAAATGGGAACAAACGACTAAGAATCGATTTTTCTATCTTATTGATTTATCGCGATATGTTGAAATTTTCCGGTTTCATTGAACAACAATGATTTCTTCTTCGGATTACAAAGCAAATCAATTGAAGCGCGAAAAACGGAAACGGATGATGGGCCCCCACAGTGTCAAGCGGCGCAACTCAACACCACAAGGGCCGATGACTCTACATTGTTGTCTTGAAGAGACCTCATGTCATTTTTCTGACTTAATTACCCACGAAACATATGACTCTGTTATCACCAATCATTTGGTGATCATGTATTGAAAATCCGCAAATGACTCTACAATTGGACTGGGATGACCTTGAAGAGGTCCCGTTTTAACGTGGCACGATAGCCACGATACCTTTCGTTGGCAATGTCTTACAGTTTGTAATGACAATGCTGATGAATGATGAGCGATGAGCACTACTCAAGGACGGGATGTCAACGCCTCAAGGTAGCGACCGGTGGCAGGAACAACTCCCAACGTTGTCCATCCGATGTCCATCGAAGAAGTCCAGCGATGACTTCCCTCTTGGAGTGTGAAGAATTCCAACAATTCCAACGTTGGCATATCCATATAGGTCATTGATTAGGTCTTATATTCTTAGGATGAATCGATAATCGCACAACCTCTACTTGATATTGCACATTGTCAGTTCTGTGCCATTAACACTGATTTGTAAGAAAATTGCAAAAACCCGACACGCACTCGAACGCGATTCGCGGATTGTATTTTATGACTCTACAATGATATGATGATATTGGACCACTCACGACGATCAAGGGCATTACCGACGACCGAAACCCTTCACGAGACGAATTGGATTAATTAAAAATCAAAAATTTCTGAGCGATTTTTCTGAGCGCGTTTCGTTAATCTGTTTTGGGCAGTTTTCATCCTAATTTGATTAACTAGTTGTAAATGAATTTTTCAAAAATGTAATAATTACTGCACTTCATTGAAAATCATAGAAAACTTTCTAATCTTGACTATAATTTAACTATAGATTTGATAATAAATTGTTGCAATTGAAACTTCATAAGAAAGTTTTGATAAGAAAACTTTAGGTAATTACATTTGGTATTTTTAAACAACAATACCAATATTGAACATATAAATTTAGTGAAGCAGCAAATTAAATTATATGATTGTTGTCATGGTTTAAATTGATCAATATGTTCCTAAATAAATAATAAAATCAAAACAACAATATGAATAAGAATTTAACCTCTCTCATATTTTTTGTTATCATAAAAGTGCAATATTATAACTCTAACAATCTCATTAAACCAACCTTAATTATTTATCTTTTTTATCAATATTCAAATATACACATTGCACATGCTTCCATGGTAATGCATGTAAAATAACAACATTTTTGTAGACTTTTGTAGTGTAACCCACTAGTTAATTATTAATTTATATTATATTGTGACATGAAGCAATTTTGGTTAGTGCGTAGCTCCTAATTAACTTGGAATATGCAAATTTTATTGAATCATACTTCAACTTGACTGATTGATTGATTAAAGACCCTAATGTCTAATGAAAACTGCCTAAACATGATCGCAATTACGACATGGCATACCGATCGACCGAAATATTCGCGCGCGATTTTTTGCCATGTTTTGGGGCACCCAACGTCGAATTAACCGCCCCCGCGAAACGCGACATCAGCGACTGAACCGACGACAGCCATAGAATGTTATTACTCTTTGGCCAAACGAAAGATTCGCGTCAATCACCGCACACAAATTCATCACAACAAATGTTTGAAATGTCTGACCTTTCACTCGCCTTCATCACTTTGTACCTGCGTCGATTGGTGCTGGCTCCTCTCGATTCCCTCCAGAAGATCCATCACTGCAAATATAAAAGAGAACAAATCAATTACATTGTTGAAAATATGAATTCGGACAGCGCGTGACATCTATGTTAAAATTTGGTAAAGAAATCATACTGAACAAATGACGTAATTGTTGACAAAACGCAAAATCTGAAGATTGCGTGCTGCGTTGCGTTATCTTGCAACCGAATATCTTTGCTGCACAGGTAAAATGTGGCGGTCGAAAATGTCCATGCGGCTTCACCTCATTTCAATTAATTTGCACTCATCCACGTCTAAACATTTATCTAGCTACTTGAAACGTTGCCACTAATGTCATCCTAATAGGAAGCATTAAACCACGTTTTTTTATGATTAACCCATAAAATAATTGATTTCTACTTGTAATTAAGCTTAAAACAGGTACTTACATGGTGTAATCATCTTATGGTGATTAAATCCTCAAAATTACACTAGAAAATTTGCATTTTACAAGACACTTCACATGTGCTCTCTTCGACTGATCGAGAACTAGTGAGAACTAGTTCCGAATTTCGACGTTCTTTTTTTTGGTCACGTCAAGTCACGCAATTGCAAATTCAGTGTTGCATTTATTGATAATCTTGTAGTAAACAGTAAGTGTAGGAATCATCAGACAAATGAACTCTATTGAACTCGATTGGACAAGAAGAAACACGAAATTTCAAAAAATCAAGGCCCACACAATATTGAAAATATTATATGACATTATGCTTTTAGAATATCAATTATCTTTAGAATATGTTAGTAAATTTGTAGATGCAATAATGTAAATCTGATAAAAATCTAATTGGTTTAATTAGACATGGAGTATTTTGACATGTTGCGGGGAATAATTAAACTTTTAATTGAAATTGTAAGCACTCAACGAGCGTTCAAAATGAAAGGCACATAATTTGTGCGAGTTGCATTCGCATGGAAACGCACCGAGTGTGATCTTCATTCAGCGGCTGACATGGCGGGCTACAAATGGGAACGGACTGAATATCCTGAAAGAGCGGTAAGTAGTGAGCGAGTGTGTGAGGAGCGGGCTCATCGGGATCGGGAAAAGTGAGCGCGTGTTCCTGCTCTCCTCCTCGATGGCTCGTTGTCGAGCTGGCTTCCTCTCGTTGGCGAGATTGATGTCTGTGGAAGCTGTACTTGATAGTTGGTGTATAATCTAAACCAGCATAACATTGTTGAATGTATTCATTAGTCGGCATTAACTCGCATGGCGATTTGTAAGCGTCCTACTCTCGAGCATATAATTCTACACTTGCTATGCAAGCGTCAAAGTTGAAACGAATTGCCACAATTATCATCCGAATTTTATTCGACTGAAGAGTTTGACCCAGAAAAACCAAACCAAGAAGCATGTAGGAATTATGCATGAAATAATTAGTGGCTAGATCTTGAAGGACAACTTGGTCCTTGCCATCGTACCACTTCGCATTAATCGCACATTTCGTCTTCGGGACAACGACAATGTCTTTATAAAGTCATCGCAGTTGATGGCCAAAATGGAGGGGTATGTGCCAGCCAGCGAAGCGTATTAAGGAGATATCAATTTAATTTATGTATATTGCAGAAGGAAAGGGTGTTCGTAATATATTCCCAGTTTAGTCCTAATGTCTGCCAGGACGCTTGACTGCGGGCTAAGTCGCGCCATTCGACACCAACCGAACAACGAAGGCGAAACGACGCAATACGACACCATTCGTATTCGTATTTGCGTATTTGCTGCTCGGATTCGAAAGCCCTTCGAGAGATACACTAGACTGACAGCACAAAACCAAGTCGGGCCATAATATAAGTAAAGCCTTTTAATTGCCGGACTAATAACTTTGGCCAGATAACCGTTTTTGGCGCGTTTGGCGGCATGGTGTATGTGTGTACCCCAACACATTATACCATACAACAACCTTTCCCATTGTTCACGCCAACCAAATCCGCGATGGTGGAAGGCGTCCCACATGCGACATACTTGCTGGCCGCTTTTGATTCTTGTTTACGATACTTGCTGTATTTGCCATTTTATATGCTGAATTTTAATGTTAAGAATACAAAAAAGTACCAACTTTATGTAATCATTTTATTTGCGAGTTCAAACCCATATATTCTTGCAGGTACCAAGAGGATAGAAAGAGATTTATTGGAGGGTCACCTAGAAAAAGACTTCCATCATCAAAATTGAATGTAATTGGCATGGACATAATGATCACAATTGTTTAAAACTTCATGTATTAACTCGAGACCGTCCAATCGGAATAATTCAGAGCACAATTTTAAGCTAAGTTAATGTCCTTTCGACTGGCCTTTAGACATTTGCAAAATTCCGTCTAGAAATGCTATTGGCATTGTCGTCAATGTGGCATAAAATGATCATTTTTTGTTACTCGGTTTTCCATTTAAATGTAGTCTATTTTCTATTAGCTTTTTCTATATAACTGGATGACGTATGAAATTGATTCAGGCATCATTTTATTGCAAATTTAATGTACTTTCAAATGACTCATAGGGATTTGCAAAATTCGGCCTAGAAATACTATTGGTATTGTCGTCAATTTGATTAGACATAGTGATTAGAATTACAAAATCCTTTATGTGTTATCTTGGAACCGGATGTCCGATTCTAAAAGCTGAGACCATATTTTATAGGTAATTTAATATACTTTCGATTGGCGTTTAGACATTTGAAAAATTCCATCTAGAAATGCTATTGGTATTGTCGTCAATGTGGCCTAAAATGATCATTTTCTGTTACTCGTATTTCGATTTAATTGTAGTCTATTTTCTATTAGTGGTTTCTCAAGAACTGGATGACATATGAAAATAATTCAGACATCATTTTATTGCAAATTTAATGTACTTTCAAATGCCGCATAGGGATTTGCCGCCTAGAAATGCTATTGGTATTGTCGTCAATTTAATTAGACATAGTGATGAGAATTACAAAATCCTTTATGTGTTATCTTGGAACCGGATGTCTGATTCTAAAAGTTCAGACAATATTTTATAGGTAATTTAATATACTTTCGATTGGCGTTTAGACATTTGCAAAATTCCATCTAGAAATGCTATTGGTATTGTCGTCAATGTGGCCTAAAATGATCATTTTTTGTTACTCGTATTTCGATTTAATTGTAGTCTATTTTATATTAGTGGTTTCTCTGGAACTAGATGACATATGAAAATGATTCAGACATCATTTTATTGCAAATTTAATGTACTTTCAAACTCTGTATAGGGATTTGCAAAATTCCACCCAGAAATGCTATTGGTATTGTCGTCAATTTAATTAGACATTGTGATGAGAATTACATAATCCTTTATGTGTTATCTCGGAACCGGATGTCCGATTCTAAAAATTCAGACCATACTTTTTAGATAATTTAATATACTTTCGATTGGCGTTTAGACATTTGCAAAATTCCATTTAGAAATGCTATTGGTATTGTCGTCAATTCGGTCTAAAATGAGCATTGTTATTCCTGGAATTCTGGAAACACTTGGAATCAATTTTCAAATATCAGCAATACAATTGAAACATATTAAATCCAGGTGAATGAGGAGATAAATAAAACTGAGGCGAAAATTGAGACAAAACGGCGAAGAAAACTCTTGTGGCGAACGATGTGACGAGACAAGAACATGTCGAGTGTCATCGTTTTGGGTGTTTCGCTTATAAAGTGGTGCGAAGTGAATTCAAAAAGCTGTGCTAAATCTGATAAATGGAGTACCGACCCCGAGTCACTGATCCAACAATACAAACACTCAAATACGTAGTAAATTCGCATCCGTTTCGTGCCATTCCCGGTCTCGTTTCGGCGGCGGCAGTGGTGTGCCTGTCGCCGCTTGCGCGTCCGGGACCGTCGGAATACATTCCTGCCTGTGTGCCCGAATGCGTGGCAGGCAGGCAGGCAGACTCGTCGGGACTGCCACATCGAGTCCGACATTCGGAACATTGATGGATGATTGCGCAAACAGTGCATCCGGGCTGCGACCTGTTGCCGACATTATACCGCGCCATCGTCGGCCGAGAGCGGCGAGGTTACATTGTAAAAGGGCTTGCTGCTCACTTGCTGCCTGCCTGCTCGCTAAGGACTTGCCATCAGATGCTAATGCTCGTACAAACAGGGATTGCTGCTCAACATCTCGTCCTCCTTCGCGTACATATGCTCCAGCCTTCCTCAATGCCTTCTTACTTTGCTTGCAATCTGATTTCTTCCAGCTTTGCTTCAAGTTGTGACCTAGGACATAGGCTGATACCTTTCAAAGACTGTTCTTTGCTAGGCTTGGAATTCTGGAAGAAGCCAAATGACCCATATTTTGATGGGCAATTTAACAACTACGCTATATTTTGATGGAACCATCATGGGATGAACCTTTGAAGGTGGGGTACGAATTTGTAGACAGGTCTGAAGAACTGTTATAATGTTAAGATATTCATTTCTTGTCATTTCAGATAGGGCACATTCTCATTCGAGCATTGCATGTTTTAGGACTTTATTTCTACTTAAATTGAAATGCAAATGACATTACCAGAATAGTTTCGGTAGATTTTCGGACGAATGTTGCGTACGCAAAATTAACCGAAAATGACATAAACAAACATCACTCGCATAAATTCCAACGAGATTTGCTGTAAATGCTCTCTTGTTGCGGTTTTTCTAATTATCATTTTGTGTTGTTGCTGCTGCCATATGAATGAATGCACATGTCAAATCCGCTATGCAAAATGGTAAATTGTATATTTAACC